>BLKM01000173.1:11258-161258 GCA_013340265.1 Coptotermes formosanus | reverse complement strand
GCCTAAATATTCTCCTCAGCACCCTCTCCATAAATGTCACTGCTGCGAGATTTCAATATTTGTGCACGTAAAAGCAACAAGCAAGGTTGCTGTATTTTGTATTTACTTTTGTACGAAGCATGTTGGTTTGGCAAATTTGTGGGTAGTGCCCAGTACTTGTCTGTGCCGCGTCGTGGGCCCTCTTGAGTGAGGGTTGACTTTTCTTCTAGCCTAATGCCAGAATGTTCCTTCAGTTAGATCACAGCTGCCTCCTAGCATGCCCTATCTACTTCGCGTTTCACCAGTCGCCCTACTGTTGACTCTGTAGTGTGAAACACTGGCAATATTGCAAAATAAAACCGCAGAATAATACTTTTTTATTTTGGTGTCAGAAGGCGAACAGAATTCAAATTGTGAATGATTGTAAACATTAGGAGGCCTATAATACGAAAGTTGTCAGTGGGCCACCAGAGACAAAGCTGCACAAGAAAACAAATTTTGCTTTTAAATCTTAATAATCCAATTACTTGTATAAGCTCACGTTTACTCTGAACAACCTGCATATCGGATATCGTTTTAAATGGCCTGTTCTTCTTGCCCCTAGGTTACTGTTTCTAGCAGAGGAAGCAGGGGTTAATGGTAAAATTAAATACATTTTTTATTTCAGAGTTCTAGAAGGCACTATTCTGATTTTGTTGCTGCATATTCAGAAGTTCGGAACTCTATAAGCAGTACGAATTACAGTGTTTTGAAAGGGTAAAATAAGGAGATATTCAAATTAAACCCTTAAAGGCCATTAAAATACTCCCCGTTGGTGCTGAGGCCGAGTTATATCGGCAGGTGCGCGAACGTGATATCCAACTCAACATTCACCGGGAATATTTTTAATGGGCTCTACTCCTTCGCCCAGAGCTATCACCGAAATTGTTCCATGGGAACAACTCCCTTGTATCCACCCGAGGAAGTATGGTGTACATTTGTCACTTAAAACCCACGGACAGGATGTGGGGATTTTATACATGCGAAACGATAGGAAGGCAAGCTGCAATACTCACATTTTACTTTTACTTGTCGTACGGCCTGCTTACTTCAAAAGTACTTGCCACAAACCCTTCACTAGACGGAACATACCGTGATTGCCCGATGCGTTTGGTGATATGAAGTCTCAGATAACCCGGCGCTTTCTGTTCTAAGGTTAATGCTCTATTGATTAGGGGACAACAGCACTAGCGGTCTCCCCCAGTATTGACACCTACTCTGAGTAAGTTGCATTGTGAAGTTCGCGTTTCCCATAACATGTATTTCAGGCCAGCCTCAACTACGCCTCCTGCGCCTTTGGTTCTGTTATGTATTAACGGTTTTTTTTTTACTTGCATAACAGCCCCCAGTTGGCCAGGGCGTCCTCACTATCGAGGCTTCACTATCACACTCAGACACACCACACTCGGTCGGACTCCTCTGGAAGAGTGATCAGCCCGACGCAGAGACCTCTATCTGAGAACACACAACACTTACAAGAGGCGGAATTCCACGTGCTGAAATTAGATGTTCTTATATTTACTTTTGTTATTTAACAACACAGTCGATAGCTCGCGTTATAGAATCTATAGCATTGAATGTTAGGAGAATTAGTTATTAATAATTTAGCAAATATTTGAAGGAAACGTGTGTGGCCTAAGCTGATCTGCCGTCTTTGTCTTTGCTTTGATATCATATGGCGGGACACACATATCTTCATTTGTGTGCCAGTTGAAGTCCGGGCTAAAATAAAAATCCATTATTCTGTTATTTTAGGAGTTAGTCAGTTGATTCGTTAGTTAACTACATGTAAGAATTCACATATGACATGTCTGCTCAGGAAATAAAAAAAGTAACAGTAGTCATACCTAGATGTGTTCTTCTTAAAATTAAGTGGTTTATAGTATTGTCGTGATACAAAAAAACATTAAACACCAACAAATGCACAAAAGGTTTTTTATCAGTTGTAACACACTCCTACATGTTTCGACCCTGCTGGGTCATCTTCAGGGAGAACTTTCTGCCGTGGTTACACTATAAAGTGCGACCTTAGTGTAACCACGGCAGAAAGTTCTCCCTGAAGATGACCCAGCAGGGTCGAAACATGTAGGAGTGTGTTACAAGTGATGACAAAAAAACCCTTTGTGCATTTGTTGGTGTTTAATGTTTTTGTATAATATAGTGCACGGACATGGAACACATTAAATATTGTCGTGATATTTGTGTTATTCTGCAAAGTAACCGTCCAGTGATACTTGCTGTGACTGTACGTGATATTAAGCCACTGGGTAGTTAGTAACCTGTAAGGATTCCCAGGAAAACACGAGTGTGGCCGCAAGTAAATAGCCGTACAAAACAGCTGGAATCATGTATCACGTGACTCATTATCGTGCGTCCAGTTCAAATAAGAACCGTTAGGTGTCAGCACTGCGAACTTGCAGATTCTGTTTGTTGGCGAATCAAGTAGGAAGCAGTGAAAATCGTTCATTAATATTTAAAGCTAGTGGTGGCTGTTTGTATTTGTGCAGTCAGTTTTATTCTTAGCAGACTCTGCAGTCTGTGTGCATCGTGTATTCATTTTTTCCGTATCGTTCTTACAATAAACAGCATCTTTTTCCCTGTAGATTATCTCCCATTAAATTAGTACATTAACCTTTTAAAGCCTAGCGGTAACTTTACATAAGATAAGGTTTACGATTAAAAAATTCTACGTGGTGCCTACTTTGCTTTTATGTGTTTTGTACGGATCTCAGAACAAACAGCAACTTTTGCCTTATAAAACATTAAGAGATTGGTTTTTATAACCCAAGTGGAGAGTGTTTACAGCGCGGTACGCACTGAGTCCTTGTATAAAATAGATACGCTTCGTCTTTAGAGGGTTAACCAACTTATACACTTAATGAAATACAAACAGCAGTATGGAATTTCTACAAACTCCTACATGTTTCGGTACCGAGGTGCCATCATCAGGGAGTTACTCAGACAAAGGAATATAACCCTAGAGACACACACTCGGAATATGTAACACTTGTTGATTTTCCACGACATCAGTGGTTACGCGAACGCGCCTCGATGTTAAGTTTATACGTTCATTGCCTCTCTTGTTCAGGCTGCATGCAGGACAGGTACTGTATTTCTCTGCAGATTTCTGTTTCTCTCAGCAGTCAGTATTCCACCAGTGCTGCGTATTCGTACTTATTCGCGTACCATCGGCACTGTATAGTTCGTAGCGCCACTAATTAGCGGTGAATAATTGTCTGCTGTAATGTGACGCTGTCCGTGTAATTTGCAGGATTTTTGCAGACTTTTAATAGAAACCTGCTTTGTTCATCTGCAGGTGACCGAGGTAGCAGGTTCCTCCGAAACTACAGTAGGTCCACCTATTTACTACACGGCGTCACAACCCAGAAAGCGGGTATCATAATATCTAATTATTGTGGGAACCGCCAATCATGCAATAAAGACAATCATTTTTTTAGGAAAGGGGCCAAAGAAATTGCGTTAACGACATAAGGCAAAGTGAGTTCTGCTTGGCGAAGGGGTAAAAGGGATGGAAAGGAGAAGACTGTTAAATGATTATTCTCCTACTAACGACGCTATTTTCACCAAATGCACGTATGTTATGTAACTTAGAATAGTAGCATGTATTGTGCAAGCTAACTTAAAAGGATGTGCAAGGAAACGGTGGTGGGCCACTTAATAGACGCCTGAATTGGTCCCAATGATTGAGAGATGGGACGGTGAGAGAAGGAAGGTTAATCATCGCGACTGTTGGTGAGATGATGATGATGATGATGATGATGATATCAAAATTATAATCCTTTGTCCGGCCATACTGCTTTTTATTCTGGAGATCCCGGCGTAAAATTTAAGCCTAAGTACTGGTCATTCTGAGGTTTGCGTAGTCTTCCTCAGTGACATTTGTAAAATCCAGTCCCTCAGATTATGCCACGCCCACTTCCTTTCACATAATTTTCAATTCATTGGTCCCCCCAGTCTTCCGTTTTTGTATATTTTTATCTGAAGAGATCAAAGCTTGCTTAAATAAACAATGAACAAATAAACAGAAACTGAATTTAAATAAATAAATAAATAAATAAATGACATAATTACATTATTGTAAGTCAATTTGTACTGTTACTGGAGTTAACAGAGATTAGACGTGATCACAGAATGCTACCATTTCATTGTGGTAACTCTTTGTCCTTCTTTCCATTCCAGGCTTCAACTGTTCTGTAGGAAACTTTGTACAGTCCCTCGCCATGCAAAGGAGTCAAACTCGCTGCCATCACGTGATACCGTAGAGACACTCGGCCAGCTAATTGTATCTCAAGCTGGATTTGAAATTTAGACTTTAGGGCTCGAGAGAAGGAAGGCTGTAATCGGTAAGTAAACGTTTTGATTAAATCAGGTTTTAAATATTTGTTCCAGTGCTGTTCATACACTGTGCTGTGACTGAAATTAATTTCCCGTTGTGTTCTGTGAAAAAGTCACGAACGCCAATTCTTCTGCCCTACAGCTGTGCACACAAATTAAGGCATATCGTAGCGGGTATTCTGCGGTAATTAATTTGGAAAATGAAAATGTGTTATCTCTTTTTTGTTCTTTGTATTTGCCTTTAGGGATTCTCTTGCATTTCTTCTCGTATTTTTCTGTCAGTGCGTGGTGCGTACAGAACGTGTTCTTCTAAGAGTAAGAAGTTTCCCTTTACACAAGTTAAATTAATGTCTTTATATACTTACTGACATTAGCATCGTCTGTTGTCCCTTTCGCAAGCTAACGTTTTTATTTGATTACTGACAGTAGCATATTCTGTTTTCCCCTTTGCAACGTAAGGCCATTACAAGAATGCTGACAGTAGCATATTTTGTTTTCCGCTTTGTAACGTAAGGTCTTTATATGATTACTGACAGTAGCATATTCTGTTTTCCCCTTTGCAACGTAAGGCCATTATAAGAATGCTGACAGTAGCATATTTTGTTTTCCGCTTTGTAACGTAAGGTCTTTATTTGATTACTGACAGTAGCATATTCTGTTTTCCCCTTTGCAATGCAAGGCCAGCATATGAGTGCTGACACTAGCATATTCTGGTTTCCCTTGTACTGTATGCAGACGCACTGAATTATTTTCTTTTATCCGTGACGGAGTATGATAAATTTGCCCCCCCCCCTTCCCCCGCCCGCCAACATTAGCGGCATATCTTCGCTTGTTTAAATTTGTTGTAGGACAGATTTTACTGGCTGCATAATTAATATTAATGCTGTTCATGTTTATGACTCTTGTCGGTCAACAACAAATGAAATGACAACAGTTCGATTAGCACGTGTGTGAAGTCCTTGTACAAACGTGAGGAAAGCCTGTAAGGTCTTTGAACCTTTGGCAAGGAAACAAACAGATGGGAGAAGCAATATGCCATGGTGACTCTCAGCAAACCGTGCTGAATGGGTACGGGCTGCACTTGCAGCTGATTGGTTGGATACATTCCCTTCATCCCTACGCCCGTTTAGCCTTCTGTTTAGTCGATACTCGGGAAATACTTTTGAGGGCTAAAACGGTCGGAGTGTGAAATTTCTCACTGACTTCGATTTACTCTTGTGGTTTTGAATGAGTGGTATTTTGCATCACGTCTAACGAGACATAATCCTGACACCAGTTTATTGGCGGGGTAACCGAAGGACTGCAGCTACAGCAGTATGGTCGGTAATGCACATTAACCCTGTAAAGACGAAGCATATCTGTTTTATATAAGGACTCAGTGCGTACCGCGCAGTAAACACTCTCCACTTCGGTTATAAAAACCAGTCTCTTAACCCTTTAAACACGAAGCATATCTGTTTTATATAAGGACTCAGTGCGTACCGCGCTGTAAACACTCTCCACTTCGGTTATAAAAACCAGTCTCTTAACCCTTTAAAGACGAAGCGTATCTGTTCTATATAAGGACTCAGTGCGTACCGCGCTGTAAACACTCTCCACTTCGGTTATAAAAACTAGTCTCTTAATTAAACGTTTCTGGGGAATTTGTCTATTTGAAAGCTAGGTGTGTGTGCTTGTGCTTTGAGGCGTTGAATTCAGGATACTCTCCAAGACACTATACTAAGATTCCAGGTATCTTTTATTAAGTTGAGTATTCAGAAAGATCCTTTATAGTGATTCTTCAGGCCATCAAACAACAATAAGTAGTCAGTAGAGAAAAAAATTAATAACAACAATAAAATGAGAAAACACGACGGCCAGTCGCCGCCACAATCAAGGGACGAAAGCATTTGGACTTTGACACAGATAAACCGCCCTGGGTCGTCTTCAGAGGGTTTATGTTTCCAGGGGAGTTTAGGGGCATTATATGAGAAGTGAAAATTAAACCTTTGTTGATTGAAGTTCAATTGAATTACACGTAAAAATTCGGTTTCTGTCTCAAGAGACAACACAGTGCATCTACATTTGAAACACACAGTCAATTTAATGCTGCACGAGGAAGTAACAGCTCTTTGTTGTCAAAATTGTAGCGAAACGCATAAATACACCTTGTAGGGAAAGCACAGAATTTTGAAATATTACGGGAAGTTGTGCGCAAATTTACAACTTATATTTAACCATTTAAAGCCTAGCCGGGTACCTTATACATTTCATTAGACTTAACATTGCAAAATTCTACGTGATACTGATATTGTGTTATGTGTTGCGTACGGATCTCAGATCAAACAGCAACGTTTGTTTACCTTATACATCATTAAGCGACTGGTTTCTGTAACCGAGGTGGAGAGTGTTTACAGCGCGGTACGAGCTGAGTCCGTGTATAAAACAGATTACCTTTCGTCTTTAAAGGGTTATTTCATTTATCAGTGACTGAGATGTCGGGTAATGACGTGACTGTTTTTGTACACGAATTATTGTTGACAACTTTCAAACGCCGGAAAATTTGTGTCACAGAATACTGACATTTAGTCCACCTGAAATGGGGGTATGCCGTGGCCCCTCCACTTGTTTGCGTTAGAGACTGTCCAATATATATGAAAGATGTAAAATAATATTAGGATATGCGAAGTACATAGTAATAATTTTAGTGTCGTATTTGCCTGTTGATGGCTTCTTGCTGAGCCGAAACATGTCGCATTACAGCATTACAATATACTAAAGGATTTGTGATTGGCGGTTATTATACATGTATGCATCTTCATCACAGGGTGCCCCACAAAAATAAAAGACTGACTGACTGACTGACTGACTGACTGACCGACCGAACGGCCCACCCACCCACCAACCAACCAACCAACCAACCAACCAACCAACCAACAAACCAACCAACCAACCAACTAACTAACTAACTAACTAACTAACTAACTAACTAACTAACTAACTAACTAACTAACTAACTAACTAACTAACTAACTAACTAACTAACCAACTAACTAACCAACTAACTAAGTAAGTAAGTAACTAACTAACTAACTAACGCCATCTAGCAGAGTCCTTGTTGGGAAGCTAACAGGTCCTCAGTTACTCAACACATTCCCCGCATTTTATGGAACCCGAAAGTTCGTTACCGCATTCACAACAGCCCGTTACCTCTCCCTACCCTGAGTCAGCTCAATCCAGTCCATGTCCCATCCCACTTCTCGAAGATCCATTTTAATATTATCCTCCCGTCTACTCCTGGGTCTCCCAAGTGGTCAAAAAATAAGAGACTTAATCGCTGAATCTGAGAGTTCAACAGACAAAATAAAATGGTCACATTAAATTGGACGGGTTAAACACGCTGGGGGATTGTGTCATGTTGAGAAAGAAACATAGAGAGAAGGACTGAGAGGTGATGCGTCTCGGTGGCGGTCTGATTTAAATAAAGCACTTTTTATGTACGTTATTCATGTTTTATTTGTAAACTACCAAGACGTGCAGTGAACACTTCACAGCACGATGGTAATACAGCATTCGCCTTCAGTCCGCAGCTACTTTCATATCTTCTTGACATGTCTAGTTTTTACGTTAGGTTAATACAAAAACAACGCGGAATCTTTTGCGAGTAGTTGATTGAAAGTCGATAGTAGTTACCGTATAATAATAATAATAATAATAATAATAATAATAATAAAAATGCATAGGGCATTGCAGTTGTCTAAACAAATATATGCCAATCCCGGTGGTCATGCATTTTAAGGCGTGGGTCGGCGGCTGCTCGATTGCTGGGATTGCGGGTTCGACTTCCGCTGAGGGCATAGGTGTCCGTTCCTTGTGTTTGTTGTCTGTTGTGTGGGTAGCGGTATCTGTGACGAGCTGATCACTCATTCAGAGGAGTCATACCGGGTGTGTGTGTGTGTTTTGTGTTTGAGTGTCTAACTCTGTGTGATCTATAAACCTCAACAGTGAGGTGGCTTGTGCCCGAGTTGGGCTGCAGCTACACAGAAAGCAGAATTTAGTGCGGTACTTACACAGGTAGTAATGTATTCCTTCTGTTTAGTGCCGTTTTTTGGATTAACCTTTTAAAGCCTAGCGGTAACTTTACATACCACCAGGTTTAACATTAAAAAATTCTACGTGGTGCCCACATTGCGTTTATGTGTTTTGTACGGATCTCAGAACAAACAGCAACTTTTGCCTTATAAAACATTAAGAGACTGGTTTTTATAACCGAAGTGGAGAGTGTTTACAGCGCGGTACGCACTGAGTCCTTATATAAGACTGACACGCTTCGTCTTTAAAGGGTTAATTTATAGTAGAACAGCATGTCTGTGCGGATATCTACAACACTTTACTATCAAATACGTTAACATTACTATAGCATAACAGTTTCGTTGAGATCTGCACTCTTCTGGGGTGTTACGCAGCGTTGAGTTGTAGTTGTGTACTGACGTTTCAGTACAACCTATCAATCCCATATTCAAGAGTAAAGAAGTGTAAGAAGAAAACCTTTCTTCGTGGATTTCTTGACCTTTAAAAACGCGACCTATAGGTTGTACTGAAACGTCAGTACACAACTACCACTTAATGCTGCGTAACACCCCAGAAGAGCGCAGATCTCATCTACATAGCGCCGGAAGTCTCAAATAATGAACAGTTTTCTTGATTTATTTTTATTAGAACGTAAGCTACTCTTTAACCAGCGCATCTGTTTATCTGCACAGAAGGTCAGAGTGGCGTACAGTGGCTGTTTAACGATGTGAGACAGTGATGGCGGTACATGTGAAGTCTCCTGTCTGCCGCTACGTTGTATATTCTTGTAGCTCGACACCTGATTACGGCCTGAAGCTGGAGGAGGCAGGTTATTCAGTAGATTCGGCAAGGTGGCTGTCACACTAAAAATGTAATACGTTCTGAAAGGAGTGAGTGGGGAAGTTATTTCTGCTAAAACATTGAATAAGAGTGGCAAAAATGTTGCTACTGTAAGCACAGTGGAAGAGAAAACTGTGATAAAGTAAGATTGAAGAAAGACTACACGTCGTGCACTTTGTATTGTCCTGAGAAATGTAACGTGTTGCGTTCGAGAGGAATACTGTTACAGCAGGACAGCGAGTGCCTTCCTCCGGGCATGGAGTGACGCGATATAGTCACTCCACAGCGTAATTGTCAGATACGTAAAAAAGAAAAATTCTTGGGAGAAATAAGTCTCACTTAGGATACAGAAGTTACTCGTCATAATACCAATGTAACAAAAACCAACAAAAAAAAAAAAGGATGCCCTGTATCTTCCAGATCACCATGACGTCACTCTTCTGTTCGTGGTAAGGTTACTAATGCGTGGAGCTACGCCTTCTCTTCCCCTACGCTTTCATGGCGAGCACAGGGATAATTTTACTTTACCTTTTACCATTATACTTAAATTCAGTTTATATATACACTCGTTCATTTCAAATATTCGAAAGTCGGGTGAATTGAAGGAATGAAAGATCATAGTAAACTGTTTATACATTTTGGAAACCAAGACTTGAATCAAGAGTCATAAGCTGGGTACACTAAACTTACTTGACACTTTATGTAACAAAGCTGGGCAAGATGGATGCATGCCTTTTTTTAAAAGCTTTCTTTTTTTACTTTCTGAACACAAACTTATGTGTTAACAATATCATAGCTGTGAAACAAACACAGCGAAATAGCTAATTACTTTTAACTGTTTGCAATTAATGTTCACTATTTTACATCTTTAAAAGCAAAACAAAAAGAAACAAATGTTTTAGATGTTACTGAGTAAACGCCATATCTTTATCAGTGATTTATTGTAATTTTGTTGCAAAAGTATTTTGTTTTAAAGGATGTAATTTCTTTGTGTCATTTATACAGGATCAAGACAAGATCCGTCTAAACACAACTACTTTCATTTATTTTTGGAACAACGTATTTCGACCCTTTAGGTCATCTTGGGTTTAACGATTCTTACTTTTCAAAACATATTGAGTAATGGATAAGAATCTATAAAATGTGACAAAACTGTTAAAAATGTTTTATCGTATTTTATAGATTTTTGTCCATTCATCAGTATGTTTTGAAGAATATTAATTGTGAAGGTGAAGATGACCTGAAAGATCGAAACATGTTGTTTTGTAAATAAATGAACATAATTGTGTTTGGGCGGATTTTATTTCGAGTCTGTATATTTTTTTTTAAATTTTGCTTGCGATATGTTTTTGATTTAGTGTTATGATTAGCGCAAATGATTTACACCATTTGATAGTGCCCCATGTGCAGTGTTAAACAGGTAATATACATTGTGAAATAAAAGTAACCAATACATTTTGTGTGACGAATGAAGAAGAGTTTTCATTAGTGTGGCATGGACTGCTTGTGAATGTGGCCCGCAACCACCACGTCAAAACACACGCACGGTGACAGCATGTCTGCCCCATCCTTAAGCTTTCTAGTGACTTGCCTGGGGCCAGAGGCGAGCCTTTTGAATTCCTGCCAGCAGCGAGCACTGCGGTTTTATGTACAGTGAACGGTTCCAGTGCCTACAGCTGTCTGTTAGAATATCAATAGCGCCTTAATGAAGACTTTCGGTTTTTGGGTCTTCGGAGGTAGACTATATGTATCCTATTGAGGTGGAATCGCCATTATTCAAATTGCGCGTGCTGTCCATTTCTTGGTTTATCGTAGCCCACACAATGAGGCAATAAGTGGCAGGTTAGGGACAAGTTTTCTGATGATCAGGCCTGACGGATTAGGCTTTGGTTAAGGCGACAGTCTTCGTTTTGGAAGGCAAAATATATCGGCTAAGCCATGTGTGGAATACAGTCTCTTAATAAGCAACTATAAGTTCCTGAAATAAAATTCTGTGTATATAGGTAACTGCGAGATATGTCTGCTGTCTGGTTTAAACTGTTAAAACTTATTAAAAGGAATAAAATATTCCCTTTTATTGGCGTATACCAACCCAAACCATCTTAACGGGTGGTATTTCTATGATTTTGAACTGCGTGTGCTTTGTCTTAAATACGGGGAATTACAGTGCGGTGAGGAGTGAAGGTGTAACAGTAAGAACGACATCGGATTGCTGTCTTCGAAACAAAAATTTTAAGAAAGGCAAATTTCATGAAATTATTTTTTTTACCGGGAAAAATAATTATATTAAGTTAAAGTACCTTTGTCTAATATGGTACTTGATTGCGGCTAAAGCAACTTATTAGATAGTAAAAAAAACTTTGCGCCATAAGGGTAGAGGGCTACGTTATTAGAGCTCGTATGTGCATAAGATTATATAGATTTATGTATTTGCGTAACTTGGGGGGGGGGGCCAGGGGTGGAAAAGGCCCCCCCCCCTCCGGCCAGTATTTTTCCAAACTAGGATAGTTTATTTGGTTACTGACCTGAATAATAGCAAATCAAAAATGGACACTAAAAATAAAATTAAAAACTTGCGTTTTGTGGGACCAGTTTTCCCCTCTTTCAGAGTTGACTCCATTGTAAAATAAATTTCCTAACACCTACCGGCCGTAACACACCTTGCCACTGACAGTACCACGGTGCACTCCAAAAATGCCCCATATACCGACGCACAACGCATATTTTTAACCAAGTTTTATTCATCGTCTCAAAAGGAGAAGTTTTAATGACATTTTATCAACACAGCAGATGTATTTTAAGTTGTGACCAACTTTTGTTACCATACTGTGGTTAATGATTGTGATTAGTGAGTATGTGACGCCCTGAGGATGAACCCTGTAGGTTCGAAACATGTAGGAGCATTCTTCTGAACAGTTCAATGTGAATAAAGAGCATTAGTTGGTTTGTGATAATTTATAAACCCACGGTCAGGTTTGCGCCCCCACTGTTATTAGCCAAGTTACGCGTATGGATCTACGTGTGTATATGTAACCTAAATGTACACATTGCGGTAAGCGCAGAAGGTATGTGGACAGGCCTTACAAGAAAGAGTCAGCTAAATTATTATTTATTACACTGTGCTTGAAACTGGAAATAAAATAACCGATATGCGATGCAATCTGTCCGAAATGATACAATTATTTTAGTGCATTATGTATCACGTGTTTATCAGGACACGTGTCTTAAGTGGGGACGAGAAACGGTCTAAATACCAGTTGTTTGAAGATACAAGAGAGCAATTCGAATGACTTCTAAGACTGTGTAGCCTTTTAGCCAGATATCCTGAGCTATCAGATATCCGCGGTGGCGCAGTTGGTTGAGGCACTGTGCTACAAACCGGCAGGTCGCGGGTTCGATTCCCAATGGTGTCACTGGAATTTTTCATTGGCATAATCCTGTCGGTCGCACTATGCCCCTAGGGTCGACTCAGCCTCTAACAGAAATGAGTACCAGGAATATTTCCTGGGGGTAAAGGCGGCCGGTGCGTAGGGCTGATAACCTTACCACCTTCATGTAACGATTGTCTAGAAATCTGGGAGCCTCGATCTCTTGGAACCCTCAGGGCCTGTCCAGGCCTGTAATGGGATGGAATTTAGATTTAGATCCTGAGCTAACCGTTTCAAAAGTAATTTATTTTTTCCTTTAACATTGTAGGAAACCGCACGCACTTCGTTCCTATAATTGTCGTGACTTTGGTTTGGCACCATCTGAAAAACATGGTCAGCGTGTCTTTCTTCTCAGTGCTTTGGTAGCTGTTCTGACGCAAGTTTAACACGTGCTGTGGAGTGCTACAGCACTTGGATTGTGACAGGGTAATGCTGTTTTCGTTATGAATACACGGAAGGCTTTTCTTATAACAAAGCGATTACTCGTTGATGTTAAATTTGAAAGAGACGAGTAACATTCTATAATGAAAACGAAAGGGAAACCAGTTTTATGTTGTAGGTTTATCTCTGATTGCCAAAACCTGCGTTCAGAAGTATTTGATGTAAAATGTTACAATTTTATTCTTAGAAAATTCAGCCAAGACCCAAAATTGACAGCTGAGTGTTGAAAGCGGAGTGTTATGCAGTTCTGATCTTAACAGGGCTATAAGGTACGTGAGAAGGCGTGTGATTTCTTGAATGTTTTCTTGCTTCCGATGAAGCGACACCCAACATAAGCAAAGCTAAATCTGTCGCAAAGTCACAAAGTCATGTGGAAATACATCTTCTGTCGTTCTAAAAACGGCACTAGATATAGGTGACTTCCTTTTCACACTCCGGCCGTTCTACACCCGGTGATGTTGCCCCCTCCGGCCGCCCATTGAATAGGAGGCGGGTGGTACTAAGAGCCGATCAGGACAATTTTGAGAAGTAAGATTTTGCTTTCACCGCGATTCAAACCAAAATTATTCAGTCCTGTGAATCCTCAGTACAGTAGAATTTGAAGTTCGATTAACTTTCTCGCTGTAACGGCAAAAGCGTATGATATGTACGTCTGTTGTGGACAGATTCAAAATTGCATTGACTTATGGGTACTTTCAGACAACAGACAAATACAGTCAGACTCTTTTATTACGCCATGAAAGGGACTGAATGTTGTGTATCGTTATAAACGGGTATTGTAACAGAGGATTATTATGTTATGGCTTACAGTAAGGAATTGGCTGGTGTCACAGAATATCTGACGTTATAGACGAGGTCTTGCATAAACCGATGTCGTTATAACCGGGCCCGACTGTAAATAAACTTAGAGATAGAAGAACTTTTGTTCATATCTTCAGATTAATCCTTTCGAGAGGAAGCGTATATAAGTACTCAGTGCGTACCGCGCTGTAAACACTCTCCACTTCGGTTATAAAAACCAATCTCTTAATATTTTATAAGGCAAAAGTTGCTGTTTGTTCTGAGATCCGTACAAAACACATAAACGCAATGTGGGCACGAAGTAGAATTTTTTAATGTTAAACCTGGTGTTACGTAAAGTTACCGCTAGGCTTTAAAAGTTTAATATCAGAATTGGAAATGGGATTGTATTTCTTTTTGTATAAGATGAAGCGGCACTGTACTACAGCACAAATACGAATATTTGAGAATATTTTAATTAAAAATATTTCGTCCTTTAATTCATTGCTGGGTCGGCCTTAAGCCGATTGGACCGCTCTGACACAATTGGGCCCCGCGCTCAGCAAATAACAAACTATAAAAAACTAGACATTTTAATTTTTCATCCTAACTTACGTCAATACACCAAAAAGTTAGCCCTTTCTTGTTTTTGCTCTGCGAAATAGCTTTTAGGGGCCCGCCACAAGGATCGAAATCGGCCCCGCTGCGTTTGGTAAGGCCGACGCTGACCCTTTAAAGTGTAACGTTTATTCACATTATACATAAAAATGCACTGTATACTTGGCTACCAAACACAGTCATCGTCCATCGTAAACGTAACTCTGTTAACGCTGTTTAAGCAAACTACCAGCTATGGGTGTGACCACTGTACAAAACACATAAATACACTGTATGGGGAAATTCAGAATTTCGTGCCGTTGCTGAAGGTGGTTCACATATTTACAGTCGGATTTCCTCGTTCCTCTCAAGCGATTGATTTTGGTAAAACACAGTCGTCTTAGGCGACTTCTTTCTAATGTCTATGGTCTTAGCAGCTGACAGTGCCATAAGCTAACCGAATGTTCTACGCTGTATAAATGATTATCCTGATTTTTGTGAAATGACTGTACATTTCCGGACAGCAGCCGAGCATATATAGACATACGTCTTGTGACACCACATCAGTTACTCCTGCTTATCTATAATGTAGTTATTTCGAAAAAAACATCATACCGCCTTTAATTTTTTTTCTCGAAGGACCCGACGTATTGACATTAAGATATTGAGCAGCATACAAAAATGCTCAATCAATCGTCAGTGTTCTAAGATTTACTGTGAGTGAGTGTGATGTCTGCGGATTTCCTGTTGTCATTGGGTTTGGGGCCGAAAGTAAACGTTGTAAATGACTTCCTGAGGAAGACTTCATTACTCACTTATGTTGGTAAAATTAGAGACCACCTGAAAGGCGGAATTCTTCACCAAATTTCTCCTTTCATTATTGACGTGAGTCGCAGTTTCCACGATTTATATGGAACAGGCAGGCCGGCTTGGTCTGTACTACAGCACTGTTTAAAAAGCAGCCCACAGGGTTCCAGGAGGTTGAGGCTCCCAGATTTATAGACAATCGGCACATGAAGGTGATAAGGTTGTCAGCCCTACGCACCGGCCGCGTTTACATTTTTTTTTTCCTGTAACATTTTATGTGTTAGACCTATACATTAACCTTTTAAAGCCTAGCGGTAACTTTACGTACCGCCAGGTTTAACATTAAAAAATTCAACGTGGTGCCCACATTGCGTTTGTGTGTTTTGTACGGATCTCAGAACAAACAGCAACTTTTGCCTTATAAAACATTAAGAAACTGGTTTTTATAACCGAAGTGGAGAGTGTTTACAGCGCGGTACGCACTGAGTCCTTATATAAAACAGGTACGCTTCTTCTTTAAAGGGTTAATTTTACTTCAGGCTTATTACAAACGGAACACCTAACAAATGGCGACCGGTGGGAAGAAGGTCATGCAGTGACACAGGCTCATGTTTTTTGACAGGATCTCTGTGTTTTGCTCCGACCGTCTTCGCCAGTGTTAAGGGAACTGTACAGACGCTGTGAAGGTGAGCTGCATTCTCTTGAGTAAAGGCTCACCCAAGGGGGGATGCCAGGCTCCATTCCCCCCCCCCCACCCCACCAACCCCCCGAAAACCGAAAGTTAAAAAACATAGATTTTGTAGACGTGATATCCAAAGTTTTACTTGATTTACCCATCAGCCGAAATCAGCCACTGAACTCGGCTGATTACTAGTACATTAGAATTTCGAAAAATAAATTAATACAATTAAAAAACAAATGGGACTATGTGATTGAGTCACGGAACATGTAGCTATATTTGTAAGTATATGAATGCAGTTGCAAACAGATTTATGTTGCAGTCATATTTACGACATGATTATTAAATTATAGTTTTTAAAACAGAACAAATTTTAAATAGCCTTACCCCCCCCCCCCCCCCCAGTGAAAAACTCTGGGTGCGCGTATGCTCTTGAGTGAGGGACAGTACCAGTGTTTTCGAAGAGCTGGCTGGTTTTGTGTTTGTGGAACACTTACCTGTACACCAGACTGTAATCCTTCACATTTCAGGATGTCGCAACTCTGACACGCCGACGTAAGAAACCCTGAATCTCATGGAGTTACCAACATCAGCCGTACTGTAGGTCTTTTTTGTTAGAGACGCATTGTGGGGTCTTGCAATAAAAACCAGAGTTTTATACGCTGCTCAGACCTACGTGAATTTCTTACTTCAGACGGCTAATATAATTGTCCTTGCATGAAGTTCGGAACATGGCTTTCTGTCAATCTGAATCACAAAATACGGTACACTGTCTGTGTATTTCACGTAAATTGCATTCCCCTTGAAGTCTTCGCTTTTCTGGGATACTACACGGCGTGGGTTAGTGGTTTGTCACCGACGTTTCGAGAGAACCTCTGAGTCCCGTCTTGTAGGCTGTTTGGATGCTTGTTGCTTGAAGATGGGCTCTCTGGAAACGTCGGTAATCGGCCACCAACCTTTTCGTGTAACGTCCCATAAGAGCGAAGACCACGCTGCGGCGGAAGCCCCGAAACTCTCGTATCTTTCTTGTTTTAAAAATATTCTAAGTTATCTAAATTTTACATTGTTCTTAAGAAATTCAGTTCCAGAATTAATCAGTGGAGTCTTTAGGTACAGCTGGAACTGTAAACTGGAATTGTCAGCTGGAATTGTCAGGTGGAATTGTCAGCTGGAACTGTCAGCTGGAATTGTCAGCTGGAACTGTAAACTGGAATTGTCAGCTGGAATTGTCAGGTGGAATTGTCAGCTGGAACTGTAAACTGGAATTGTCAGCTGGAACTGTAAACTGGAATTGTCAGCTGGAATTGTCAGCTGGAACTGTAAACTGGAATTGTCAGGTGGAATTGTCAGGTGGAATTGTCAGCTGGAACTGTAAACTGGAATTGTCAGCTGGAACTGTAAACTGGAATTGTCAGCTGGAACTGTCAGCTGGAATTGTCAGCTGGAACTGTAAACTGGAATTGTCAGCTGAAATTGGCAGCAAGAACTGTCAGCTGGAACTGTCGGCTGGAATGCCGATATTGTCACAATTTCAGTCGTGCTGTCAAAGAGTACCCCCCCCCCTTTCAGTGGCGCAAAAGCCCCCAGTGGCCCAGGGCCTCCTCATTATCGAGGCTTCACGATCGCACTCAGGCACACCACACTCGGTGGGACTCCTCTGGACGGGTGATCAGCCCGACGCAGAGAAATCTACCTGACAACACACAACACTCACAAGAGACAAACATCCATGACCCCGGCGGGATTCGAATCCACGGTCCTAGCAAGAGAGAGTCCGCGGACCCGCGCCTTAGACCGCGCGGCCACTGGGATCGGCCAACAGTTTTAACGTGGGTATTTCGAAAGAGAAAGGAGTCCGGTGCGAACTCAAAGAATGGTTAGGCCTGTATTTGTGCATATCTTCTGAGTAACGCTATCTGAAAGTGGCTGTGCTGCGCTTGTAGTCTGTTACTGTGGGCACAGAAACGCGTTTTTCTGTTCGCTCAACCGACTTGCACACTTTGTTTCACAGTTTCTGGCGGATTCAGGTTTTGAAGCCTAAAACTCACCTTATTAATGTTTTAAAAGTCAGCAGCCACCTTACAAGAAAACACATAACATCTGTTACAAAAACCAATAACTTGTTGTCTGTAAAACTAAAAACATCTGTGGGCAAAATGAATAATCATTCTTATGTTAAATATCTGGTGTACTAAAACCGCTGCGCTATACGGCGTTCATTATGACAACTCAGCCTTGCGACTTTCGGCCTGTTAATGACTGTTCCCGAATTGGAGGTAACAATTTAATCCGCTACTGTCAGACTTGGAGTCATGACGAATAATACCTTGTTTATTTTTGGTCACTGTCGGGGTTAGAAAAAAAAAACAGTCGTCATTTTGACTTGGGCTTTGTCGCATATCAGAATATTGTCAGAAATTGTTTCGCACCTGCACCAGAACCGCTTTAATTCTCTTACTGCTCAAGAACAAGTTGTTTCTTGCGGGATATCAGTCCCCCGCCGTGGCGAATGCCTCCGTTTGTGTATAATTTTAGAATAATCTTTTTTCTTTTTTTTAAATTTGGGGGTTAGTGTATATACTCGCTTAGACAAGGAAAAGGGGGGTTTCAATGAAAGACAGAGGCGACGATTTTACGAAGTGTGACATAAGGGAATACCTCCATGGGTCCATATCCTTCTTGAGAAATTTAGAGCCATTTAACCCTTTAAAGACGAAGCGTATCTGTTTTATATAAGGACTCAGCGCGTACCGCGCTGTAAACACTCTGCACTTCGGTTATAAAAACCAGTCTCTTAATGTTTTATAAGGCAAAAGTTGCTGTTTGTTCTGAGATCCGTACAAAACACATAAACGCAATGTGGGCACCACGTAGAATTTTTTAATGTTAAACCTAGTGGTACGTAAACTTACCGCTAGGCTTTAAAAGTTAAACTCTCAAGGAAAATCCGTGCCCCTTATCGAAATATAATGTCCGTTTTCGTGTTTACTGTTACCTATCATAAACCGGTAGTATTCCTTCCACGTCCTCAAATTCTTTTCCTTTAACCTACAAGTGAACAGGCCTACTGTGGCGCAGTCCCACGGTCTCCGTGACGCTGCCTTACCTGCGGGTTTCGCAAGTAAACTTGTGTAACAAACTCTCATTTTTGTCATGCTACAAGCAGCACCCACTGCATTCTGAACGTTTGGTCTATGGTTGTAATATTTTATGTAGGTCTTAAATAGGCACTGCTTCCTATCCGTCCGATACTTTCAGGCTTTTAGGCCAAAATATTCGCCTCAGCTTCCAGTTCGCAGGAACTCTGAGACGCAAAGCACAAGAGTAGTGACATAAAAGTGTTAGATGCATATTTGAAGGCTGTATACCAGTGTTACCCTGCAAGTTTCAGTAATAAATATGGAAAAGGAAAGTAAAGGTGGCCGGATTCTCCCCGATGAGAATCGAACTGTGACCATCTGTATCAAAGTTAGAAATGTTCAAAGCCTGCCGACTACTTGACATGCTTGGTTAAGCAGTAAGTAGGGATTATAACAGGAGCTAAGTAATGTACATATTGGCGGGAAAGTTGTAAAAATCAAGAATTTGAAATTGGGTAGATTGCCAAAACTGTGGAAAGTTTAAGGTTGGACGGAGAGGCGTGGGCTTCGAAGAGAGACCGAGATTAACTTTTTACGGTTTGTGTTGTAAATTATTAAGTGTATAGATTGCAGCCCAGCTTTAGAAACTTACTGTTGCTCAGCTTGTCAAAGATTTCCTTCTCTTCTATGGAGTATTGGAATATTGGGAGCAGTTTTACCAAAACCCTGCAGCTGGACCCCGGTCCTAACCGTGGGGACTTATTCTAAACCGCCGTTCTCCCCTTCCTGTGAGATTCAGTTGAAAATTGTTCCTTAGGATATTGCTCCAGGTAACAAAATTGTTCCTTAGGATATTGGTCCAGGTAACAAAATTGTTCCTTAGGATATTGTTCCAGGTAACAAAATTTTTCCTTAGGATATTGCTCCAGGTAACAAAATTGTTCCTTAGGATATTGCTCCAGGTAACAAAATTGTTCCTTAGGATATTGCTCCAGGTAACAAAATTGTTCCTTAGGATATTGCTCCAGGTAACAAAATTCGCGCAGCAATACGTACTCTGGAGTATTCAAAACAAATTTAATGTGTTCCATGTCCGTGCACTATATTATACAAAAACACTAATCACCAACAAATACACAAAGAGAGTTTTATCATCAATCGTAACACACTCCTACATGTTTCGACCTTGCTGGGTCAACTTCAGGGAGAACTTTTTGTTTATCGTTACGCTAAGGTTGCACTTTATAGTTGAGTGAGAATGTGCTGTTGATTGTGTACTGTGTACTGGAGGCGTGAACTCTCTCTGGTCCCGCCCTGCAGGCCTGGACCGCAGAGAGTTCACGCCTCCAAAAACAACACAGTGCACAGTCAACAGCATATTCTCCCTGAAGATGACCCAGCAGGGTCGAAACATGTAGGAGTGTGTTACGATTGATGATAAAACTCTCTTTGTGCATTTGTTGGTGATTAGTGTTTTTGTATTCAAAACAAATACGATTGGCGCTCTGTATAAAAATATCCTTCAGCGTCTCAGCAGTTGAAATATATACGTGCATCTTCGTACCACCGTTCGAACAGATTAGAACGGCCCACTCATTTATTGGCTTGGCGCTAAATTATTGTTTTTCCATTAATTCGTTAAGGTATTAATGACGTGTTATGAATAAGCGTTTGGGTACTTGTACATCGAAATTGATGAAGTGGCGTGTTCTGTACAAAAGGAAGTGCATTGCTCTGTAAGTGCATGATATGGTGCAGACGTTACTACCGCAATCTGTTGTAATTACCTCTTTGTTTCAGCATTCTTTTCAGAAATAAATAAGTATCACTTCTACATTGTTTTTAGTAACCATGTGCGTGCACATGTGACTGATCAGGTACTGACCGTAATAACGTTATTTCCTAGTACGTGTTGTGCAGGTAGTTACATCAAGGCTACTTGTTGGAGGATAAGAAACACTTGTTTGTTCATGTTACGTGTCAGCAAGTGTTTACAATTTTACAAACAGAAAATCGAGAGAAGAAGGAGGAGAAAATCGATTCAGGATCAGAAAATATAAAAATTTGTTTCATTATTGATGGCCCATTTTTTGTGTTTTTCCACGTTATATAATTATTTGTGTTTCCAGGGACGTGTACCAGAAAAATATGAGTGGTAGTTGGTACAGCAATGTCTGTCTGCCTGCGTAAATATGTCGCCTTGGATAACATAGTCTACGTTTGTCGAAGATTGGTAGTTAGTCCTTTTAAAAATTGTACGCCATCTTAAGTTTATTTCAGATTCTGTGACATGTTCTCACACTGTACGTCTAACTGTTGCGGTCTAAATGCCTTCAAAGTCATATCTTCCTACGCTGATGTCATTTTATGCTTACATATAATTTGCAATACAGGACTGAATAATTTTTAAGGACTCTGCAGCTTTTCTATGGATGCCAGTTAACTGATCAAAGCTGACTGGTAACCATGCATACCGCCTGACATAGCGTACATGTGAAAACTCTACAGGGTGTATTTGTGCACTTTTACATGGAGACGACTTTTTTTTTTTCTTCTGTCTGTGGTAGAAACTGATTTCTTGTATTATTGAAACGCATTTCAGTCTTCAAAGATTTCATTAATATTTTACTTGCCAGTTTGAACATGCCTGCATATAACGCGCGATTTTCTTTTTTGAAGCTGATCGCGTAGGCCTGTGTGGATGAATAAAAGTGTGCGTTGCACTCCAGAAAATGCGGTATTCTTTTTATAAAAAGCGAGTCAAGTGAGAAGTTTCGGCATTTAGTAGGCTTATGACCCTAGTGAAATTTTCATGGCAAATGAGTTAGGTTTCCCAATAGCACTGTTGCTTCTGTGGAGTCGTGCAGTACAATGCGCGTTACATGTTGATGTGATATGTTTTAATTATCATGGAATAAGAATTAATGTAAATTTTATCTGAACCCAAAGTACATTTTGTTGTGATCCCAAATTATTCATTCATTATTAGTCTTTTAAATCATAAGATTTTTTTTTCGTGAAATAAAAATTTTATGAGCATCAACTCATAATTTTTTTGGGCCTTTTAAAGTCATTGATGTCTGTATTGGCATAGATGTGAAGTTTAATTCAGATGATGTACAAAAGTCTACATTCCTTCTAGTCAAGAAATATTTCTTTCTCCTATAACTTGTGTCTAGATTGCTTTTATTTTAAATGGTACCAATCGCTAGTCGTTGCCCGTTGGTTTCCTTATAGTGTGACTATGCCAAGACAGCGCGCTTGCTAGTTTCAGCACTGTTATCGGAGAGGAGGCGAAGTTCTGTGGACTCATTTTCAGTGTGCGGGTTTTAGTTTGAATAAAAGGCTAAAAAACTGTCGCCGAAACTTACATGTAAATTTCCGCATAAGGCAGTGTACACACAAAAAAATAATGTACAAATACGTGAAAGTGTATGAAGTTGTAGGTTCCAGTTTAGGCAGAAGGAAACACTTTTTTAGAAAAAACCGGACAAACCTGATGTCAGATTGGAGATATATCCAAGAAAATCTTTGCAGCCACTTTCAGTGGAGACAGACTTGCCTGCACCATCAATGACTTTAAAAGGCCCAAAAAAATTATGAGTTGATGCTCACAACATTTTTATTTCACGAAAAAAAAATCTTATGATTTAAAAGACTAATAATGAATGAATAATTTGGGATCACAACAAAATGTACTTTGGGTTCAGATAAAATTTACATTAATTCTTATTCCGTGATAATTGAAACATATCACATCAACATGTAACGCGCATTGTACTGCACGACTCCAAAGAAGCAACAGTGCTATTGGGAAACCTAACTCAGTTGGCATGAAAATTTCACTAGGGTCATAAGCCTACTAAATGCCGAAACTTAGACGTAAATTTCCGCATAAGGCAGTGTACACACAGAAAAATAATTTACAAATACGTGAAAGTGTATGAAGCAGTAGGTTCCGGTTTAGGCAGAAGGAAACACTTTTTTTTAGGAAAAAACCGGACAAACCTGATGTCAGATTGGAGATATATCCAAGAAAATCTTTGCAGCCACTTCCAGTGGAGACAGACTTGCCTGCACCATCGCAGCGAAATGCACTTAAATTGCTGTGCATCCATGTAAGACAGTTTTTCGCAAACTGTACAATACACGTCGGACAGCAAGACGGAATTTTATGAACTGGTACCTCCGCGAAGGATCCTGGATAAATTGAATTGGCACTCGTTCTGTTGAGCGACAAAACTTGCTGTCGTCTCAGTGGATACGTGAACTCAGAATAAGGGCTACTGGCCGGCAGAAAGTTGTGTGTTTACACACGGAGAGCCATTCAGTGACATTAATGCTGATTTGTGGTTTGTTACGCGAACAGCTAGGGTTATTTGACCCTTTCTTTTTTCAGAAACCGTAAGTTGACACCGATATATAACTCACATTCTGGAAAAAAGAAGTTTTGAACACTTTTCCGAACAGGAGAAGACATACAGGATAATTTATTTTTCTTCACCAAGACCACGCAGGAATTCACACCGCAATTCCCAGCACGTTATTTAAATATGTTGACAGAATTACTAAAGGAGTTACTACCTGCAGTGTACGCCTGCTAAAATATCTGAACTCCTACCCACGGGTATTTAGAAGACCGGCGATCGCTGCCCTGCCAGACGTCACGCAAAAGGAACGGAATGTGGAACGACGTTTGTGGCCGTTAAAAATAATCTTTCTACTTACACAAGTAATTTGTAACTTATGTGATATTGGAAAGTCATAACAGGCAGTGCGAAGCCTATGTCCCGATAAACCAGTCAATTAATTTCTTATTCTCTACCAGGTAACGTACAAATCGATAATGATTTATAGGTCCTGCCGCTGCTACAAATTAAATCGTGGGGGTTGTCACTGGATGTGAAGCCATTACTGCGGGGTGAGAAGCTCCTTGGGCGGGAGATTTGAGTTTTGGAGAGTAAACCGCAGAGTAATAGCCTGGAAGGTGACTGATGCCTTAACCCTTTAAAGAGGAAGCGTGTCTGTTTTTATGTAAGGTCTCAGCGCGTACCGCGGTGTAAGCACTCTCCACTTCGGTTATAAAAACCACTCTCTTAATGTTTTATAAGGCAAAAGTTGCTGTTTGTTCTGAGATCCGTACAAAACACATAAACGCAATATGGGCACCACGTAGAATTTTTTAATGTTAAACCTGGTGGTGTGTAAAGTTACCGCTAGGCTTTAAAAGGTTAAAAGCATTATGTACCCTTATTATCAGTTAGTCAGTAATTACACCAGTGGCAGGATTACATAATATTTTCCAAACAAATAGGCCTTTTTTATTATCTCTCCCTAAAATTAAATGTGTATCGCGCGTGAAAATTATTCAGCAAAATCCAGTGTGTGTGTGTGTAGCCCATACCTGCCTGCTGCATGCTTGCTTAGACAAATACCGTACAAAAGTGTAGACATGGAAATGTACATACATACATATATACATACAAAAATACATACACACACATGGTATTTAGGTCTACATACCTTCTAAATAGATACATGTACACTACATGCACGCTGCATACACATGCATGTCTTCATACATGAATATAAAAATCCACATCCTACATACATAGCTAAAATAGCTAATATAGCCTACAACCTATATACGTAGATAAATGTTTCGAGTGTGTCTGGGAAAATGTTGCCATCTATTTGTAACGGCCTGTGAAGACTTATGGGTCTATACAAGACAATCAGAATAGACTATAAAATTAGCGAGGTATTGTGTGTTCGACTTTTGTCTGCTGTTGATCGGAGGGAAGAAAATCTGTTGTTGGTAAAGGCGTAGACTGTGCAACCTGTGGGCCTGTAGGGGTGCATTATATGCTGAAGTTTATGCCTATATAAAAAATAAAAAGGAATGTGTGTTTGGTCTCTACTATCACTTCATGTAATTAATGCCATTAGCCTATTTATGTATCCTACATTAGTGGCCTAGTATTCCGACTGAAACGTCCCAAAGAAACAGTAAAATTATAACCCGGGTTCAAAGCAATGTGCCAAAGTCAATGGCACATTCTCAATCAACTGTATAAATGCAACCCTAGTGTAAAGAAACTGTTCTCCCTGAAGATGACCCAGCGGGGTCGAAACATGTAGGAAGTTTTCTACGAATGGAGATAATATACCTTTTGAGCATTAGTTGGTGATTTTTTTTATACGCAGTCTCACTTTAAAAAGGTTACTGCTTGTGGCATTGCACTGCAAAACAGAAAAGTGACGGGTGTCAGCGTACATTGCCTTCACTACTGAGGTTTATCGTGGTGTATTTATTGCACTTCGTTTGCTGTGACACAGTTAGCGTAGGCCTGTTTATTATAAGACAAATTACGTTGCCTTTCTGGTAAGTTTATTTTTAATTCCTGCACCTATGTTTTATCTTCCTGTTTGAAAATCTCACGAACTATTGTAAACCTGCTGACAGACGTGTTCACAGGTAATCAGCTGTCTGCTCAGACTAGAGTTACACAATTTAATTATGCTAATAAATAGAAAATGACTTAAAGAATTTTGAGAAAATATAGCGTTATGTGTTTCGTAGTTTTCATGGGTACTGGGAAAGCGCCTTTACTTTTTCACTGGCTTCGCATGTGTATATTATCGAAAATTCTTTGCTCATAGAACCTTCTTTTTAGCGTAACTCTGCATTATGTAGTAACCTTTGCATGTGGCATTATGTAGTAACCTTTGCATGTGGTGCTATTAAATATTGCCTATTTTTTAAATACTGGCCCTGTTTGTTGTCACTCCGGCACAAGAACCGTACTTACCCTAAATATTTTTGGAGTCCTGTAACAGAACTGTAAATGTAACATTATTTCTGCCTTACAAGTCTATGAACAAGGAACCTTTCCCCTCCTCTGTCTGGTGTAGTGTTACTGTGGCCGTTTTGTAGCGTATTTTTGAGAAAAAAAAATAGGGTGGGTGTAACTTCAGGACTCCTTAAGCCAATAGAACTCCTAGTTATTACGTAACAATAGGTTAGTACTAAATAAATTAACTTGTATTAAGTTCTACGTTTATTGTTGGGGGGAGATGGCTGGTCCTGTATCCCAGCTGCTGCCCCTTGCTTTTAGCAAGGGAGCAGCGTTGTATAAGAGCTAACTCTCTTATGCAGGCTTTAAAATATTACACAGGCCTAAGGTTCATTTATTTTACATAGACAATTCTGGTACAATTTTGCTGCACGATTCACACAAATATTTTGCTTCTAGCACAAGAGGAAACAATTATGAACGCCTTAGTGTGTAGCGGGCGGCGTGTAGGATTTTTGAACATAAAAGTTGCCGAAGAATTCAACAAAAATAATTTGACTGCATTACATATGTGTATATTCACACTTTGTGCTTTAAAGAGGAACTTTCATTTTTCACAGCTCGCTTTTCCAACAAGTTGTAACTTAAAATTAAAAGACACGTTTTTACTGAAGTGTTGGTCTGTACGTGTTTATTTAACTTTTTCCCCTGAACGTTAAATTACGAAATTAAGGCGTCTGTGAATATGCAATAAGATGAAATGAAACTCCAGACTGTTTTTAAGGTTTCATCACCGACTATGCAGTAAACATTCTCGTGTCTAGCACCTGAGCCCGGCATGTATGGATTTTGCTGCTTCAGTGGATTAAGCATTCATTTCTTTGTATCCTTTCTGTCTGTGGAAATTATAACGTTTACAGTGCGCAGTAAAACGCGTCAGTGCTTGATCCGTATGTCTGCGCTTACTTGTATACTTTACACAGCGCTGAAGGGCAGAATGTGGTAACGTCACGATGGACGTCGAATGTTCGTCGAATTTTTGCCGTGTAACGCTGCATAAATATAATTAGATCGCGATTTTTAAATAACTTATGCAGTCACTTCTTCCTTTACGGCAGAGCATAAGAGAGTAAGGAAAATCTGAAGTCTGGTCCAGATTACGTATAATAAATTGTGGTGGCTTTACGAACCGCGGAATTATACGAATAAAGGTTTGACATAAGTCGAGATACAGTTTTTCAGAAGAACAGCGAGGTACACACCATTTGACCACAAAACGAATGTGATAAAGAAATTTTTGGAAGAGCTGGAAGTAGAACCACTTGACAAGAAACTGAGAAGATGCAAATCAAACTGGCTACAACATGTAACAAGAATGAACCACTGCGGTATGCTAAAGGTAATTCTGACGTATAGACCAAATGGAAGAAGACGACTTGGAAGACGTTTAAAGAGACTATTAGACGTTGTCGAAACAGGCCTATTAAGACCTAACTGGTGACGGATGATGATGACGATGAATTTATTTGAAAAACTTACTGACTGTCTTATAATAAACAACACGTCGAAATAAAACACGGGTTTTTACATCCCCCAGCGCCATCTTAACCTTCTTATATTTGGTTCTCATTCTGAACAACTGTTTGCTGCAGAACTTCTGTGCATCAAGCGGAGCCGATGTACGGCTCTTTACATTTCAGCCATGACGTACCAAACAGGTGATAACTTATCATATTAGGCTTATTGTGTTTATTTACGAGACGGAAGTTCTGGCAGACTTACCGGTTACGGCTTCACCATTCAGCTCCTCGAAGGTCTTGCTTGTCATCTGAAATAGCGCATCCAACGGGGACGTGTTTGGTGTCTTGCCGCTACCCGACGCCGAAGAACCCTTTCCCGACGACGCCGCCCTTTGCGCCGCCGAGAAATGCCTGTGGTGTTGGGCAACAACTGCCGCGTGGTGCCTCACCTGTGCTGCCGATGTGGTAGGGCTGTTGGTGATGCAGCTGATGATATCCGGGCTGGTGCAACAGTCACTGGCTATACTTCCAGCCGTGCTGGAGCGTCCACTGCTACACGTCGAACTTAGATTTTCACTAGCGTAGCACAGTTCCGCGGATTTAGGCCGGTGATGATGGAGTGGCGGCGGCGATGACACGCCGTTGCTCGCGTTCAGGTCCCACGGTCTTACAATTCTCGCGGGATTGGACTCACTGACCACTCGTTCTTTCGCTTCAGTCCTCGGCCTGTGGTTCAGAATGTCTAGGATAGAGAACGACTTAACGCCTGTGCCTTGGTTGCTGTTGAGATTTCTTGAGGCCTGCACAGAAGCAACTGTCACATTTGTCGGCAGCTGTTTATGATTCGTCGAAAAGGCGACAGCTACTTTGTTGATTTGCATCATCTTGAGCTTCTTTAAGGGTTTGAAATAATCATCCTCATCTACAGTCTCCTCGCTGTGAGTGTCTTGTTCGGCCACGGTTGTGCGGGTGCTGCTGAAACAGGAAGATGAGCTGCTGGACGACGTGTCCGCCTGCTGGGGACCCGACGGTGCAGGAGATGGACAGCCAACACTGATATCGCCATCGTCTTCTGCGTCTTCCAGAGACGTCCCGTTGTTGTTGGTGGCGCAGGACGGGGAAGACAGGGGGCTTGTCGTGTTGCAAGGGCTTGGAGATGGTTTGGTGCTGGTATTTTGCACCACCTCTGTACCATCCATAATTAGGTTGCTGCACATGTGGAAGTGGTAAAACAATTCTGGTCCAATCTTGCACTTTTCACACTACTATACAATACGAAACTCAACAGCAAAATTTTCCTTTGGTACTGACACGTTTTAGTGAAGCTAGAAAATAATTTGAAGCCAAATTTTATTTTGCACGCTTATTTTCTGAGTCCGTGTAGTCTAAAACACACTTTTTTTTTATTGATGTAACACAACACACTGAAAGAGTTTTATTCACAGTTGCTGCCAGTCGACAATAATGTCTTTAAAATTCATCCAACGTGTTTAAAAATTTTATTATTTCCATTATTATTTGTCGAAGTGTGGGTTAAAGGCTAAGCCAAGTAAACTGTCTCGTTAAATATGGGTCATCCACACACTTACCAATGTTTGATCAATAATTTATTCCCCCTCACTTGCCATTAAGAATCGCTAAACTTAGACACTCTTTTACTCCCCGACCCGAATAGAAAACACACGATTCATATCGACGCGAGTCCTTCACAAAGGTTTCGGCTTTCTCTTGCTGCTGTCACGCGGCCATAGATGAAGAAAACAGGCGCCGGCTCTGGGCTGTCAAACGCTGGTTTATCAAAGCCGATAAATTACTGAGCTAGCACACACATACACACTCACACTCTTCCTCCCGGAACCCCAAACGACTCTGATGATGATTATTATTCTTGTAGCTAGTGGGAGGGGTGTAGAATTGCACAGAGGTGGGATTTCGTATTTTTAAAACCTTTCCCTTTTGCTTGAAGCTTATCCAATAGCGTTTGTCGGAAGTGATAATGGCTTAGAGTGGTGGTGGTGGCGGTGCTAGTGGTGGAGGGGAGGAAACCGGTGGGATTACGTAGTAGGGGGAAGGTGAAAATTGAATTAGTTTAGTTTTATAACTTCCAGATGGTCAGAGTTATGAATTTTTAGATATCTGGGCGGTAAGGCGTGTCTGTAGCTCTTGGTTTAGTTTCGGAGAATTGTGACTGGAATAGAATATGGATCAGAATGTAAATGTTGAAAATGAAGAAGCGAAATGCTAGCTAGTAGTCCGTCTTGAAGCGCATCACACATGCTCTTGGCAAAGGTTGTACGCGCTTATCCCTGGCAACAAGCGGACTGGTCTTTAGGATATCCTACCGACAGTCTAGGCTTACCACCTCCCTGCATCCCTCCCGCTACCACCGCGGCGCTAACCACACCAACAATTCAGTTAAGAAGACGCATCATGTCCTACCCTAAACAGGATATAGCGAAGCTCCACCTCCTTCTCACGGATTGGTTAACGACCTTGTCTTAGACCCTCCCATCTGTGTGGCAGGCTGACCAACCGTAACCACGGCCCATCCCCCTACACGGCGGCTCGCTTTGCCCCAGCCAGGCATGTGAAACTAATAGACTAACCTGACACTTTGTCGGGTCTTTCCTTCAGCAAAAACAAAAGACTGTAGAAACAAAAAAGGTTTGTAGCGCGCACACATACACGCACACACACACACACGAGCTTTTACTAATTATCTTTCAGTTCAGTTTTGTGATTGTGAAGCAGGCGACGACAGGCAGGCGTTAACAGCTACCCCTCTCTTTCGAACAGTGTAGCGTTTACAGGCACTCAGCTGTCACAAAGTGTCGGAATGGATCCGCGTTTGCGTGCTGTAAGTGCTTTAAACCGCAGCTGGAGTTGGTGTTGATCCTGAAACTCTAGAATCCACAGTATAAACCCATTTAGGCGATAGGTTATACTGAAGCTTTGTTTGAATACGTCTCAAAGCCGGTGTTATATTAACCTTTTAAAGCCTAGCGGTAACTTTACGTACCACCAGGTTTAACATTAAAAAATTCTACGTGGTGCCCACATTGCATTTATGTGTTTTGTACGGATCTCAGAACAAACAGCAACTTTTGCCTTATAAAACATTAAGAGACTGGTTTTTATAACCGAAGTGGAGAGTGTTTACAGCGCGGTACGCACTGAGTCCTTATATAAAACAGATACGCTTCGTCTTTAAAGGGTTAAAGTGCTTATACCCGAAACCTTTATTTTAAATTTATGATTTGTATCCAAAGTAGTTGTATCATACAGTTGCATACCCACAATTTTTTCTTGGGGGGGGGGGTTAGGGGGTGGAGGAGGGCTGATCCTTAGGCTGCATATAATTTATGTTTGATTTTAAATATTATGTTATAAAAATCATGCTGTAAGTAAAACATAACACTGTCAGCACCTGCATCTACATAATACAAATATAACTACATGTTCCGTGACTCAATTACAATGTTCTGTCTTCTTGTTTTTTAATTTTATTAATTTATTTAAGAAAATTCTAATGTACTAGTAATCAGCTGATTTCAGTGGCTTATTTCGGCTGAAAGTGTACATATCGTAAAACTTTTGATATCATAATGCCTGCAAAAGGTTTTTTTATTCCAGTTCTGGGGGTTTCGGGGGCTGCAGCTCGGCAACCCCTCTTGGGTGCACCTCTTATGTCAGAGTTCGAATTGCTTGCTGTTTAAGAACTTAGTCCAAAATTATCTTTGAATTCGTGACAGTTATGGGCCTGCATGTAATTCCTCACTGAGATTAGGTAATTTGCTCTGTTTCGGAAGCTCGGAATCAGAAATGCCTACAATGGTAGTTAGAATTTAGGCATTTTTCGATTTTAAATTTTTTTGACCCAAAATGTATTTTGTATGTAATATAGTTAGAATGTAGGCCTATAGGCCTTAGGCGTGCCTATTTATATTACTTTTATAAGCAAAACGACCTTGTGTTGTTCAACCCGAACTCACTTTTAGATGCGTGATGCAGACTGGTGACTATAACTTGACTTAGGCTCAGTAAGTTTTGAAATTATTGTACCCAGAGCAGGCGAAGACCTAAGCAGAGCCTGCTTGCTTGAGCAGCACTTCAGGTGTGGCTGTAAGTTACTGAAGCCAAGTAGCCCTAAGCAGGTGGTGTAACGAACAGCATCACTTGCTGCCGTGGGCTGAAAAGGCGGTCATTTGTCGACACGTCGATATTTGTTCAGCTGTGACATAGGCCTGTCTTGTAAGGAGCAAAATGCAGCAGCAAACACAGACAGGAATGGCTGGTCAGAAGGTGGCCTTTGCCAGTCGTGCTTCTTTTATTTAAAGTAACACAACGTTTTAAACCAAACACATTAACTAACTAACTAACTAACTAACTAACTAACTAACTAACTAACTAACTAACTAACTAACTGACTAACTAACTAACTAAATAACTGACTGACCAACCAACCAACCAACCAACCAACCAACCAACCAACCAACCAACCAACCAACTAACTAACTAACTAACTAACTAACTAACTAACTAACTAACTAACTAACTCACTGACTGACTGACTGACTGACTGACTGACTAACTAACTAACTAACTAACTAACTAACTAACTAACTAACCAACCAACCAACTAACCAACTAACTAACCAACCAACCAACCAACAACTAACCAACCAACTTACCAACCAACTAACCAACCAGCCAACTAATTAACTAACTAACTAACTAACTAACTGACTGACTGACTGACTGACTGACTGACTGACTGAGTGACTGACTGACTGACTGACTGACTAACTAACTAACTAACTAACTAACTAACTAACTAACTAACTAACTAACTAACTAACTAACTAACTAACTAACTACATAGAAGAGAGCTTCTTGAAAGGGTAATATTTTCTCAGCTAGTCAAGAAATGCCCCCGCTCATTTTATGAAACCCGACAGTTTATCGCCGCGTTTACAAGAGCCCACCACTTGTTCGTGTCCTGAGCCAGATCAATCCAGCCCCCCTCCCCCCTCCCCCCACCCTCATTCTTGAAGATAACAATAAACAAGAAGGTGGAGAAACTCCAGCAGTCGCAGAAATTCGCGCAAGCTGTCACCGCAGTATCACATCTTAAAATAGCGCACAGACCTGTAGACTCACCGTCGGCCTTTGATTGCACGCCTACCGGAATCGGATGCTGTAATTTCGCTGATCCAACATACAGTTATTACTTTGCGGATGTCTGACGTTTAAAGCCTTACTGTTATCTTCTTGATGCAAAAACATTTTTAACATCAAAAATCTGTACATTCTGCCCACACTGTGTTTATGTGTTTTGTATTTATCTCAGATCAAACCGCCACTTTTGCCCTATTTAACATAAGCTGATTGGTTTTTATAGCCAGCATGAAAAGTGTTTACTGCGCGGTACGAAATTGGTCTTTAAATAAAAGAAATTTACACTTCTTATTGCAAGGGATAACTGTAGGTCTGTGTTCTCCCGTAGTAGACCTTACGCTTTGCGTCTAAATGACCTGTCGTGATATTCTGCAGTTGTTATTGCTAGAACCTTAGAACGAACATGAAGCTGAGTGAAGCAACTGCATCTGTAGGCGTATAAATTTTATTTTTCAGTCGCGGATGTAGAAGACCTGGCAGACTGGGGAAGCACCTTCTTCCGAAACTTCGTTGCAACAAAGTTCGTAATAACTACAATTAGTATTCCTAGTGTCACCTAGACGTAGTTTCTTTTTCTTCCTATTGTCTAGTTCAAAAAGAAAGAAAAAATTTACTTTACCTATAAATCTTGACCAAATGATAGGCTGAAGAAGCGACGGGGAAATAATGAGGGTCCCTTATGTTAAGAGACGCATTCTTTATCTGGGTCTGTCAGAGTGTGGGTGTGTCTGGGCGTGGAGACAGGCGGTAGAACAGAGAGACATGTGAGATCCTGTAGTTATATAGACAATAAGAATGTCGGTCAGTAAATAACTTTACTACCCATACATTTGGGTCTTCTTTTTCACGTATAGTGAGAACAGTTGACGTTCGGTTTTACTGCTCCACAGCTTTTCCACGTAGACTGCCCCCCCCCCCCCCGGCACAAATCCGGCCTTTATTATATCGTGGGTTGAGCTTTTCTGTTCTCTGTAAGTCCGTGCCTGTAAGTCCTTGCCCCGTGTTATAAGCAGATATGTCGCAACTGATTCCCTAACTCGACCATACTTAACCCTTTAAAGATGAAGCGTATCTGTTTTGTATAAGGACTCAGTGCGTACCGCGCTCTAAACACTCTCCACTTCGGTTATAAAAACCAGTCTCTTAATGTTTTATAAGGCAAAAGTTGCTGTTTGTTCTGAGATCCGTACAAAACACATAAAAGCAATGTGGGCACCACGTAGAATTTTTTAATGTTAAACCTGGTGGTATGTAAAGTTACCGCTAGGCATTGAAAGTTAAGTTTGTGACCTCTAAAATTATGAATGAGCGCTAGAAAACTGACAATCGCCGGGCAACGAATCCCCTGACGTAATCACAGTCGGAGTTTGACTTTGGTTACAGAACTTCAGCCGACGTGAGATTGGTTTTTGAGCCACCGATGTTTGTACTAATGTTACCAGATAATATTTGTACTAATGTTACCAGATAATATTTGTACTAATGTTACCAGATAATATTTGTACTAATGTTACCAGATAATATTTGTACTAATGTTACCAGATAATATTTGTACTAATGTTACCAGATAATGTTTGTACTAATGTTACCAGATACTATTTGTACTAATGTCACCAGATAATATTTGTACTAATGTTACCAGATAATATTTGTACTGTTACCAGATAATATTTGTACTAATGTCACCAGATAATATTTGTACTAATGTTACCAGATAATATTTGTACTAATGTTACCAGATAATATTTGTACTAATGTTACCAGATAATATTTGTACTAATGTTACCAGATAATATTTGTACTAATGTTACCAGATAATATTTGTACTAATGTTACCAGATAATATTTGTACTAATGTTACCAGATAATATTTGTACTAATGTTACCAGATAATATTTGTACTAATGTTACCAGATAATATTTGTACTAATGTTACCAGATAATATTTGTACTAATGTTACCAGATAATATTTGTACTAATGTTACCAGATAATATTTGTACTAATGTTACCAGATAATATTTGTACTAATGTTACCAGATAATATTTGTACTAATGTTACCAGATAATATTTGTACTAATGTTACCAGATAATATTTGTACTAATGTTACCAGATAATATTTGTACTAATGTTACCAGATAATATTTGTACTAATGTTACCAGATAATATTTGTACTAATGTTACCAGATAATATTTGTACTAATGTTACCAGATAATATTTGTACTAATGTTACCAGATAATATTTGTACTAATGTTACCAGATAATATTTGTACTAATGTTACCAGATAATATTTGTACTAATGTTACCAGATAATATTTGTACTAATGTTACCAGATAATATTTGTACTAATGTTACCAGATAATATTTGTACTAATGTTACCAGATAATATTTGTACTAATGTTACCAGATAATATTTGTACTAATGTTACCAGATAATATTTGTACTGATGTTACCAGATAATATTTGTCTATTCTAGAGCTCAGTTGTGCATGAGAAGCAGGTAGACACAAGTAGTATTAAAAACTTTACAAATGTGGCTGTTGCTTAACCGATTGCAAATATTTTGTTTTAGCATAAATAGGTCCTCCTCACAAACTAGATTTACTGATACTAGAAGTAATTTTTTTTTCATGCTGCCCGAGGCATTTCAGTGTTTGGGTGAAGTCACGTGGCTAAATATACTTCAAATTATGTGTTTATTGGCATGCTGATGTCGCTAGAAATATGAGCGTATATTTAATGTATTCCGTGTCCATGCACTGTACCATACGAAATAGTAAACACCAGCTTATGCACCAAAAATGTATATAATCTTTATTCGTAAAAGTCTCCTACATGTTCCTACCCTGCTGGGCCATCTTCAGGGCGAATAGTTTCAATACACTATGGTCGAGTTTATGCAGATTATACAGTGCCCTAGGGCACATTCACACTTAACTGTATAAAAGCAACCATAGTGTATTGAAACTCTTCTGCCTGAAGATGGTCCAGCAGGGTCGAAACATGTAGGAGACTTTTACGAATAAAGATTGTACACATTTTTGGTGCATTAGTTGGTGTTTATTATTCCGTATGGGCATATAGGTTTTTACTTTGTAGTAAATATACCTACATTAAGAGCTGCCACTCTTAATTCTGTTAAAGTTTGCTAAATGTTATCGTCTTTCTGTCTGACCATCTGTTTTCAAGTTGGTTATTTAATACTATAAAATTTATCTTACGTGTTAGCCTAAAATGATTAACACTTTTTCGAAATCTCATGTACGCCCTATTAATTTTACTGACGACGTCCTTATTCTTCTCTTTCTCTTCCATGTAAAAGCGTGGAAACTTTCATCAGTATATAAAATATCAACACTGCCTCTTATTTTTAAGCAGCATGTCCTGTGATAGGCCATCCGCAGAATGTCCCCTGTTTCAACATACGACTTTACAGAGCAAGCTGTGCCACATGTAAAGCAGCCAGCAAAATGTGAAACTTATTCCATAAAGCGTAACGTAATGCAAATTAATTTTCCATCCGCTTCTGTATGTTCTTTTAAGTGCAATTAAGGGGGTTGGTTTCTTTTTTTTCTCTGTTTTTTGATGTTTTCAAATTAACAATTTAAGGCCCAGTGGTTGCAGATTTAAAATTAAAAAACGTTACATTCTGCTTAGAGAAGGTTTATTTCTGTGAGCACAAATAATTTTATCTCCCTATGCACCATAGCTTGACTGGGTTTTGAAACCGAGAAGAGTCTTTCCTGCGCAGTACGAACTGGATTTTGAAGTGAAGTTCAGGTTAATTTTCATCTTTAATATTTTAAGACATTTTCTCTTGTTTGTGCCAATAGACATGACTTTCTGCAGATTTTCATGCGATGTGTAAAGGATAAGTAGACGAAACAGTTCTGATAATTTGCTGGAAGGTGGAGTAATTTTTTAAATTTATTTTCGTTCAACATCAGTGGTGCATTTTTAAGAAGGGTAAATTATTTACCATGTCACTTGAATTGTATATATATTGGAAGGCACCGCGAGGATTAACCGTTTAAAGATGAAGCCTATCTGTTTTATATAAGGACTCAGTACGTACCGCGCTGTAAACACTCTCCACTTCGGTTATAAAAACCAATCTCTTAATGTTTTATAAGGCAAAAGTTGCTGTTTGTTCTGAGATCCGTACAAAACACATACACGCAATGTGGGCACCACGTAGAATTTTTTAATGTTAAACCTGGTCGTATGTAAAGTTACCGCTAGGCTTTAAAAGGTTAAATTAGTTCAAAGAATACCGTAGGAAGGTAAGCTTATAGAGTGGTGCAGATGCAAGAACTTGAATCCCCCTAGCCAATATGTAGGACAATAGAATTTTTAAAATATTAAGGTTGGTAGTACACGTAAAATAGAATACTTTTCTTCTTAGGCACAATTGTAGCGAACGGAGTATGCAGACGATGGAGAAATTATAAGTTTACGTAGTCGAAAATAATACGAATTTCCGCGAGAATATTTTCAGGCGGATAAATAAATCAGGCATACATTGCTAAACCCATGCACCGAAGAAATCTTTCGGTTTTGGTCCTACGCCGTTGCACGGTTCTGTGCCGCAGTGTGTGCTCGTCCGCAGAACACTGTGATGCATCGTGCATGCAAAGTGAGCACTAATGGTGCCCTTCGTCATGTCGCTAGCAGTATTTAGTTAGGCTAGTGCAGTCCCGTTTTAAGTAAACTTCAGCCGTGTGTGCATCGGACGTAATTCCTTCAATTCAGCAGAGTCGAAATAAAGCCATTAATCACTCAGAATCTTGCGCCTGTGCCCGGCGGACGGAATCCGATGCCATGTCATGAAATATTTCCGGGCAAAATACAGGAAATAAACATCATATTGGATGCGGTAATTTTTTCTCTGGCCAGTTAATTTAGCACTAACTTGGCGACTAAGTTGTCGCCGCGATTTAAGAACCCCTGGTCCCACCTTCATATTAAGTAGCCAGGCCCGACTTGGGAGGAAGAATATAGCGTTATTGTGATATTTTTTTTTCAGCTGCAAATGTCGAAATGTGCAGTCGCAAGCTGCCGCTGGTTGCCGTAAATTCTGGTACTCTGCGTCTAGCAGTGGGCCGGTTTCATTGCTTTGGTGAATTTGTTTAATAGGCTTGTTAATATCAAGACAGTGCATTAAGATTCTAGGACCAGACTTTTACGTTCATGGATATAGCATATCCTTCTCAAAGTTTTTGACACAGAAGATTACTGCTCATATTTTAAATTAATTGGGAAAAAGAATTTTTATAATGAAGATTCAGACAAGCACGAACTTCCTAGGCTGTTTTAATCCGGGCAAGCTTAATTTGTTCAAGTGCAGAAGTAGCTCAGTAGCAAACTTAGGCGTGCCTGAAAATTTCAGATCAACTTTACTGTAAAATTAAGGAAGTCACGAAGAGTGCTGGTCCGTAAACCCTCCAACTGTTGCACATAGACACTCCAGTAGTGGCTAACATATTCGTTATTTGATTTTACAACAGAAACTGATCCTGTATCTTAAACTGCTGAAGAGTGGGAAAAATATAAATTGAAATTTAAAATATAAGTCTGTTTTTAATGAGACGTTATTTTCTGGTATTAAATATGAACACACTTGATCAGAAACGTTATTGAATACGAGGAGCATTAATTCAAGAAAAGACAAAGGGCTTAACCTGTGTGGAAGCTTAGGTTAGTGGTAGAGTGTATTGACACTCTACAATAGCTTGGCACTGACGCCAAGAATGTGTTTCTGTCGGAACACCAGTGTCACCATATAAAGTTTATATATATACATACATACATACATACATTAGATTTAAGATGATTCATCCCCATTGTGATATTAAACCTGTAGACTGTATATAATTCAGTACAGAGCCATACATAACGTTACAGTACAAATTTTTTAGGCGACTAGTCTCGGCTTGGTATAAGCCGCAAACATGCCTTTTTCTTCTGAAGACCTTCAGTGGACATTTGTTACAGCGAATAGTTCTGAAATTTCATCCCTTACAAGCATACAACAAAACATTAAAAAGAATTATAAGAGGCAATGAAAATTATACAAATTGTGGTGAAGAGTATGTCAAAAATATGTGTAAATGGTTTAAGAACTAAGATGTGTAAAAGTTGTAAAAATTGTTTAAAAAATTCTTAGTCGGCAGTAAAACTTTCAGTGATTGGTTTCACCTGCACCGGGTAGTGCTTCTTTTGGAGACAAAGAGAAAACCTTGTTTATCTCATCTTCTAATGTTAATATTTTTATGGTAATGTATCACCAAATCAGCCTACCGAATGTGGAAACATAAAAATGAGGTTTGTTTACTGACAGTTGGTTTTAAACTTGACATCACGTGCTCCCTGAAGATGGTGTTTGGAACGCCAGAACATGTAGGGGCGATATATATAGTATTTATGTGTGGATAACTGTAGGCATGTAGTTGGTTTAATGTATTGACAATAAGCGATTCCACCACGTTTGAGAACCGCCCAGTTCGTAAAATATAGGCCTTTGATGCTGGGACGCGACGCGTTTAACTTGACGTTTTAAATTCTACGCTGTAGATGACTACGCTGTGATATTAAATCCTCAGACAATTGGACCATCCGTACAGCTGCTGTCCCTGTTACGGTTTATTCAGACACGATATAATTAGAATTTCCGGCAGTCTCTTAAAATTGGTTTTTGGGTTCTAAATGTCACGCTGCATTTTTTTGGAAACTCAAAATAAAGCGTCGTGAAATGACAGCTTTTCACAGACTTCAGAGGGCGGTGTTTCGACTGATTATACGATCTTTGTTTGCTGTTTAGACAAGGTTAATGCCAACATTGTTCTGTGGTATTAAGGTCTATTGAAGATTCAAGGTGTCGAAACAAATTCGATTACGCAAGTTCTTTCTATTAGTGTACAGAGGTGTGTGGTTGCTTCTTATCTTGGAAACGTCACGCGTGTAGGATTAGGGACATCGCGATTGGTGGTAGGTGAAGGATTAAATTTCATGTTCTAGGAAGGATAGGGAGAAATATACGGTCGAACCCGCTTATAACGATATCGGTTTATGCGACACTTCGCCTGTAGCGTCAGATATTCAGTGGCACAAATTAATTCCTCATTGTTAACCACAACATTATACTACTCGGTTATAACAACACCCGCTTATAACGACACAAAATATTCAGTCCCTTTCATGACTCTGTAACCAACTTCGTACACCTCGTTTATAACAACACCCACTTATAACGACAGAAAGTATTCAGTCCCTTTCTTGACGTTATAACCGAGTTCGTACTACTCGGTTATAACGTCACAAAGGATTCAGTCCCTTTCTTGACGTTATAACCAAGTTCATACTCCTCGGTTATAACAACACCCGCTTATAACGACACAAAATATTCAATACCATTAATGACGTTATAACCGAGTTCGACTGTATTTACTTTGTTTTATTTACTTTGCGCGCCGCATGTCTAACGGCGTTGCTGGAAGCTCAGAATATAAAGCTTTGATCATTAAGATGAATAAAGAATAATGAACTTAAAATGATAAAATTAAGAGGTCTCAGCGTAATTTGAGATACATTTTATAATGTTAATTTTCCCTGTTGCTTGTGGTGGTGTGAAACCTGGCCTTGCACACTCCCGGGTCATGTCTTGAGTGAACAGCAGGAAGAAGGGGGTACTAAGAAAAGCGGATTAAACACTTCATTAGTGTCAGGTACAAGATATGCGGACAGACGAACTTACACGAACGGCCTGCCAATTATTTGTTCACGTTACGAAGTTCGTAGAGTTACAAAATAAAAAGCCATAAAACATTGTGTGAACAAGAGGTAGATGCACTTTTCAATGTGCCATATTACTGCCGTCCCTATGGTTCAGTCACAAGACAGATTGGTACATAACGACATTATGATTACGCCGGGTCCCCTGTAAATACATGAGCATCAAGTTGCAGTTTATTTATATCCTTTGTGAACAGCACTTGAATAGACGAGGAGTTACTGTGCCGCCACAGCAAACCCCTCCTTAAATTAGGCTATTCACATGCTATTAAAAGGGAGAGAAGATACGATAGGGGTGTGCCGATAGGCGTATATCGGAGTGAGGTGATATTGGAGCAATTCTTGACACCTGTCAGTGACATCCTTTGTCAGAGTCAGTCTTATTAATACATGTAAAATATCGGCTACCTCTTCCCTTACGCCTTGGTGTTTATTTAACCTTTTAAAGCCCAGCGGTAACTTTACGTACCGCCAGGTTTAACATTAAAAAATTCTACGTGGTGCCCACATTGCGTTTATGTGTTTTGTACGGATCTCAGAACAAACAGCAACTTTTGCCTTATAAAACATTAAGAGACTGGTTTTTATAATCGAAGTGGAGAGTGTTTACAGCGCGGTACGCACTGAGTCCTTATATAAAACAGATATGCTTCGTCTTTAAAGGGTTAATGTGCTGGAGACCAACACAACACCCCTTTGGGGCCCTTGAGTGCAGTTTATTTATTGTAAGGATACATTTTGGATTTAAGAATGAAAAGAAATCGAATTTGCTTTTGTGTGCTTTACTGATACCAAAAATATTTCAATATTACTTCGTTTTATTAAAGGTTTTGTGGGCCACGATAGCTCAGTCAGTATAGCGACTCGCTACGAGCTGGACGGTCGGGGGATCGAATCCCGGCGGGGGCGAGATTTTCCGCAGCCGTCCAGACCGGCCCTGGGGCCCACCCAGCCTCCTGTACAATGGGTACCGGGTCTCTTTCCCGGGGGTAAAGCGGCCGGGGCGTGGGGCTAGCCACCCCATCCCCTCCTCGTGCCGAGGCTCACGAAAGGGTAGAGCTATACCGCTACTGCCCCTCTTGGGCCCTCAGGGCCTGTTGTAGGGTGAACCTTTACCTATTAACCCTTTAAAGACGAAGCGTATCTGTTTTATATAAGGACTCAGTGCGTACCGCGCTGTAAACACTCTCCACTTCGGTTATAAAAACCAATCTCTTAATGTTTTATAAGGTAAAAGTTGCTGTTTGTTCTGAGATCCGTACAAAACACATAAACGCAATGTGGGCACCACGTAGAATTTTTTAATGTTAAACCGGGTGGTACGTAAAGTTACCGCTAGGCTTTAAAAGGTTAAAGGTTTTGTATTGGCGGCTCAGGTTCTTTAACGGTGCGCTGATGTGATTCGGATGAAACAGGCAGAACCCAGCGTAAGTGTATAGTCTCAGTAAACCCGTTATTATTGTATAAAATGTTCTGGGGCTAGTAGCCGCGTCAGATTGCTTAATGGCGAATCAGCCAAGTCAGTTCCCTGATGGCGAGGGCCGAGGTGACTCCCGAAACGTTGGCTTACTCACCATTAAGCAATCTGACGTGGCTGCTTGTTCGAGAACATTCTAACCAGTTTAGTGGCCGCGACAGCTTTAAACTATTTGCCATTTATTATTCGATGACCACCAAGTAACAACAAGCTAAGAAATTTGCAAGCGTTTTGGGTCCTGAATTACCTTCGGACAAGGAAATATTAGCGAATGAAATGTTCTGGCATTTCAAGGTATTTTTTGTTAAGACGAAAATTAATTGAGGAAATAACCGTACTTGCAGACGCCTGTCTAAAATACAAATTACGCCATTTCGCCTAAAATTTTGTAGTACGTACGTATGAGACACGATTATGAAGGTGCTGTATGGAAAGGCAGGAACTGTGATTTTTTGATGACGTGTAATGTAATGACAGGAATAACAACCAGTGTTAGTTTATGGGACAGAAACTGGGGGCTATCATTAAGCAAGACTGATGCAGTGACGTAGTAACCTGAAGTTCAAGAGGGTTCTCGCGGGCTATAGGAAAATTGAACGTATTAGGATCCATGCAGATAGATAGAAACTGAATTACAATTTTTATGTTATTCATACTGTTCATATTCTTATAATTAATAAATGAACCAACTTACGTGCTTAACCTTTTAAAACCTAGCGGTAACTTTACATAGGACCAAGTTTAACATTAAAACATTCTACGTGGTGCCCACATTGCGTTTATGTGTTTTGTACGGATCTCAGAACAAACAGCAACTTTTGCCTTATAAAACATTAAGAGACTGGTGTTTATAACCGAAGTGGAGAGTGTTTACAGCGCGGTACGTACTGAGTCCTTATATAAAACAGATACGCTTCGTCTTTAAAGGGTTAATAAAATACCTTCATGAGGCCTAAGTGTAAAATTCTTACATGTTCCAGCACCGAGGTGCCATCTTCTGGGAGTTATCTGAAGGTAACTCAGTAACCATTCCATTATTCGATGACCGCCAAGCCATGATGTGCTAAGCAGTTTGCAAGAGTTTTAAGTCCTGAGTTACTTTAGGACAAGGAACTATTAATATTAATAGAAATATCTGAAGATAACTCCCTGAGGATGGCACCCCGGTGTCGAAACATGTAGCACTTTTATACTTACTTCTGAATGTATTGTATTGAGTGCGTAATTGGTTTATGTATTAAGAACTGAGTTACATTTCCATTTTAAACAAATGGTTGGCTACGGAACAACGAAATCCACGAATTAGAAAGATCAGGATGAAGGAAATTTGACATAAGAATTTAAGGGGCAGTATGGCAGACAGGAGGAGGGCAAGAGGAAGAAAGCCTAAGAAACGAAGGGGTCAAATTTGAATAGGAATTGTGGAAACGGAGCGGCGTAATGAGACTGATGTGCTTAAATAATGGTGAGGGTTAATGTAATGATGTAAACCATTAGTGGGCCGCGGTAGGTCAGTCGGTATATTGACTCGGTACGGGCTGAAAGGTCCGGGGAGTGAATCCCTGTGGGGTCGACGTTTTCTGTACTCGTCCAGACCGTCAGCCTCGTGTAAAATGGGTGCCTGGTCTCATTCCCCGGGGGTGAAGTGGCAGGGGTGTGGCGCCGACCACCCACCCCCATCTAGCGTCGAGGTTAAAGAAAGAGTAGGGGTATACCTCTACTCTTCCTCTGGACTTCTATGGTCTGTTCTATGGTGATCTATGTGAAACATTAGGTAAACGAGAAATCATACCTGTGCATGCCGTTGAGGCGTATGGTGAGTGGAGGTATAACTCCACTCATTCGTAGCCTGTGCACGAGAGGGGACTGAGCTGTCAGCTTAAGGCCGCACTCGCTGTACATTCGATGCAAAATCTCTCGATGGGTTTTGTGTGGGGGGGTTTGGGTGAGACCGAGCCCCGGTCTTCGCTTTTGACAGAAAAGTGCGTCTCGTAATCCGTCCGTAGCTTAGTCACTATATTGACTGAGCAGTGCCGATTATCAGGCATTAATCGGGGCATATTTGAGAGAAACGCCGGTATTTTCCTGGACGGACTAAGGGAAAGTGCCATCGTCTATAAGCACTGACAGCAAACAGCATTCAGAGTACGGGAGCAGTATGGAGTGGGCTGAAAATATTGAACTGAATGAGGAGGGAACGTGATAAAAGAGGTGGGTCTGTTCTAGGTCGGAGACATTTCATTGTAATGTCTATACGTAGCAATATTCATCATCATCATCACCACCACCACCACCACCACCACCACCACCATCATCATCATCATCATCATCATGAGCTGTGAAGTGTTAGGCGTAGTGCCTGTTCTTTATCCCTCGAGATGAAGCTGGTCCTTCCATCTTTTCCTTGGGCGTCCTATGTTTCTCTTCCCTTTTGGTCTATACTTCAGTGCCTGTTTGGGTATCCTGTCACTGTCCGTCCTGTCTACGTGCTGCAGCCACTCTCGTTGGTACTGTTTTATTTCCAGAACAATATTCTGCACTCCAAGTTTCTCCCTCACTGATTGATTTCTCTCCCTGTCTAACTTAGTAATTCCTAGGAAATGGATTAAAAATTTCATTTGTGCTGCTTCCAGTCTTTGTTCATCTAATTTCTTTAGCACCCAGGCTTCACTACCGAACTTTAAGGCTGCTTTAGCTGTGATACTGTGGATTCTTAATTTTGTTTCTTTAGTCATTTGTTTTCCAAAATGCCTTCGTATAACACCATAAAGTAGCAATGTTAAAAATGCTAATCTTTAGTTGATACGTACTGCAGAGGAATAGCTTGCATAGGCTAGGTGTAATTTGCTTAATCTGTTGAATGAAAATTCTAAGGATGTATGCAATTTTTCTGTAGACTCAAGAGAGATTAATATTTGTCGTGGTGGGTAAAAGTTGGTCGCAAACAGAATTTACAGAAGCTTGGATGCAAAAATTTTCTGATGCGCTAATCCAGTTGACATAAAAGTAGTGGACTCTATAAGGAGTATTCGTGCTGAAAACTTGTAAAATTTATAAGTCGCCAGGTATTGATCAAATGCTGTGTGTTTGGAACAAAGTTTTAACCTAAAGGCAGTGAATTTGGTGGAGGGTGTTTCAGAACAGTACTCTTGCAAAACGTAGTGCAGTCGGTATAGCGACTTGCTAAGAACTGGAGAGTGTGGGGGCCGAATCCCTGTGGAGGCAAGATTTTTTCCACCCGTCCAGACTTGCCCTGGGGCCCATGCAGCCTTCTGTTCAGTAGGTACTGGTTCTCTTTCCTGGTGATAAAGCGGCTGGGATGTGAACTTGACAACTAACCCCTATCCACAGCCGAGGTTAGAGAAAGATTAGATCTACTCCTGTATTCCAACCCTGGGCCTTCATAACCTTTTCTAGGCGGAAAATTACCTTTTTACGTTTATACTTTGAAAACTACGGCTGGTCTTGAAGTTGCTGCAATTTTTCCAAGAAATTTTATCTGTCATACATTACAAATGTGGGGGCACGCGGTGGCGCCGTTGGTTGAGGCACTGCACTACAAACTGGAAGGTCGCGGGTTCGATTCACGATGGTGTTATTGGAATTTTTCATTGGCATAATCCTTTCGGTCGCACTATGGCCCTGGTGTCGACTCAGCCTCTAACAGAAATGAGTACCAGGAATATTTCCTTGGGGGTAAAGGCGGCCGGTGCGTATAGCTGACAACGTTACCACCTTCAATTGCCGACTGTCTAGAAATCCTGGAGCCTCAACCTCCTGGAAGCCTAAGGGCCTGTCCAGGCCTGTAATGGGATTGCTTTACTTTTACATTACAAATATTATTTCCCAGCGTAGTCTCCCTGCTTGTCAGCACCCTTTTGTCGTCAGTCTACGAGATCTTGAAGCCATTTTGGAACGAATGGTTTTTGGTTGTGTGCGAACCCCGTTGCACATCTCCTCCTCCAACTGTCATCTTCTGCGAACTGCTGACCCCTCATTTTCTCCTTTAGGAATCCAAGCAGATAAAAATCAGAAGGAGCCGTGTCGTATGGCACGTCATGGCGAGGATATAACCACAGAATGCAGAAAACTACACAATGAAGAACGTCATAATTTACCAGCCTCCTTTTTGCGGGTTACCACTAGCTAATCAAATTAAAGATAGCTGACGTACAGAACTTGTAGCAAGCATGGTAGGAATGAGAAGTTCACAGATATTCTAATAGTGAAATACAGGGACTGTATTGGACATTTGGACATGCTATAGATGATGAGATAATATTTAAACGAAATAAAGTAGGATGTTAGAACAAGGACTGACTGTGTATGTTTCCGGACAGGGATTGGTAATTTGATCATGTAGACACAAATATCGTTAAACTCGCTTTTTGGTTCTACAGACCTGTCATCAGTGTGGCCATACAGTAGCTACAATGAAGTCTATGCAAGTGTTTAACGGGATAGGCATTGTACGTACAAACGTGACACTGAGGTTCGTTCACCTAACCATTATTTCCGTGTAAAAGTAATAAGTATTGCATATTCTGAGTGCGCGTCTGCAACCTCAGTTATCCAGCACGCAAAGCGCATGCGCCGTATTATATTGTCATCTGTGGCCTGTCTGGCTGTACCATATTTTTCCACATTATCTCATAAACGGCACTATTTTCGGGCAAAAAAGTTATTGAACATAAAATGCGTGTGTTTTGATTTTCTCTACAAAGTTTTTCAGAAATATTTCTTATTCTCAGAAGAATTCAGCGAAATGTTATCATACATGTACATAGGTATTTATGTAAAATAACCTTTATGCTTGTCAGATTTTAATGAAACTTGGATTTTTTCGACAGATTTTCGCAAAATAATCAAACTTCCAATTTTAAGAAAACCCATCCATTGGGGGCCGAGTTGTTCCGTGCGGACAGACGGACAGACAGACATGACGAAGCTAAGTGTCGTTTTTCGCAATTTTGCAAAGGCGCCTAAAATGGTGATATTATTATAATTAAATTCAAAGCACATTTAACCTTCTAAAGCCTAGCGGTAACTTTACGTACCACCAGGTTTAACATTAAAAAATTCTACGTGGTGCTCACATTGCGTTTATGTGTTTTGTACGGATCTCAGAACAAACAGCAACTTTGCTTTATAAAACATTAAGAGATTGGTTTTTATAACCGAAGTGGAGAGTGTTTACAGCGCGGTACGCACTGGGTCCTTATATAAAACAGATACGCTTCTTCTTTAACCCTTTAAAGACGAAGCGTAAACCATTCTTTTTAAAGACCCAGTTCGTACCGCGCAGTAAGCACGTTTCATCTCTGTTATAATAACCAACTAGTTTATGTTATATAGTGCAAAAGTCGCTGTTTGTTCTGAGATAAATACAAAACACATAAATACAGTGTGGGCCGAACATAGAATTTTTAAATTTTAAACCTGTTGGCTTTAAAAGGTTAAACACGCATTACGCTTAAGTGAAACCTGTTTGTTGTCTTCCATAACACATTTTTATCTCTGGAATCAGTATCAATGCCACGCAACGTTTTAAAGTACTTCAGTCTCTGAACACCGTAACGGATCTTCGAGTTCCATAAAACAAGGAAGATTTCTTATCAGACTGACGAAAACTCTTTTCCAAAACTCGAGTTATTTTGTAGCCTAAATGGCGGTGACTTTGAAATGCTGAATAAGTGAAAGATTTACAGTCGTAAACAGAGCTCCAGGTACCAGATTAAACTTTTGGGGAGGCTGTTAGCAAATGAAATGTCTAGCACGGTACAGTAGGTTCACTCACTTTTACTGGGCTTACCAGAATTGCACCCCGGCCCCCCCCCCAGCTCCAACCTGTTCATATAATCATGAACAGCTACTCATTGTGCGTAATTAACAGAGGATATTGTACAGTGCCTGGTTACCCGGGTAAATGTAGCTATACGAAAGGTTTTTAATTGACTTCTAAATGTCACAATAAAAAATTGAAACTTTTCATGAAATCTTTTTATGTTACACCCTGTAGAGAAGCTAATTATTATGAATTGTGCTTATACATGTAAGATCGTCACACAATAACACGATGTTTTTGAAGTCGGCAAGTCAAGATGTATGCGTGTGTAATGACCCCGGCACTGTCAAGTTCGCGGCCGACTCCCGTCTACCCCTATTGTTCGCTGTACTTGTGTGGTCCTCTCTTGGTGCGTGTCGGATTTAGGGGACTGTTTGGAGGCAGGGGTTGGTACGCTTGTTTATTGGTGGTTTTTCAAGGTGTCTGAAGGAGAGGTGGGGTAATATGTGAGAGAACCTTCAGACAGCTGCAGTGCTGCTTATTGCACCCCTCTCTGTGCGGCTGGGTTTGTCTTGAGAATTTATCTTGGCCCCAGGCCTATGGGAACCATTAAAGGCACTTCAGCGTAACTATGTCACTGTTAGTCGACGTGTTAACGTAATCATAAGTAATTGCCAAATAACATTCAGCGTCCTGTGGGATATGATATAAGCTCTGGATTGGCACAAATTTACGAACTTTTCAGGAGAACATTCTCGCTCTAATCAGTCGATAACTATATACCGCCGAACCCGGTTATAAAGATATCGGTTTATACGACACCTCGCCTATAGCGTCAGATATTGTGTGGTACTAATTAATTCGTTGCTGTTAACCATGACATTATACCCTTCGGTTAGGAAAACACTCGTTTATAAAGACACAAAATATTCAGTCCCTTTCATGATGCTATAACCGAGTTCGACCGTGTAATATATTATTCCCTTCATTTCCTCAGATTCGCGTTACCAACTTTCCTCAAAATCCACTATTACTTACTTTCGTACGTAGGTTGAACTACGGATGTAATTTCCTAGTGCAATATTTTGTATGGCATTTACTCTCTTCTGTAAGTCCTGGTGTAGGGTCGCATAGAGTACCAAGTTCTCAGCGCATGGAAGCCGGCAGACAGAACTGTCAGTGGCATTTTTTAATAACTGTTATGTAAATACAAGCTCCGTGCAGCAAGGTGTTTTGAGGGTCGCCCTTATAGTTTCCTTTGCATCTTCATTGTCCTTATCTCATGGTTAGAGTTTGTTCTTCTTAAACATATATTACACTTCGTAAAATAGATATGAAGTACGTAGAAAGTTTTGAAGTGTGGTGCTGTAGAAGTATGGAGAAACTCAGTTGGACCAATCGTGTGAGAAATGAAGAAGTAATTATTACATATATTCAAGGAGGAAAGAAATATCCTACATACACTAAAACGAAGGAAGACTCACTGGATTTGTCACATCCTGCATAGGAACTGCGTTCTATAACACATTATTGAAGGAAAGGCAGAGGCGACGGGAAGACGAGGAAGAAGACGCATGCAACTATTGGGTGATCTTAAGGACACGGCAGGATACTGGAAACTGAAAGGGGAAGCACTAAATCGCACGTTGTGACGTAACGAAACTGAATTATGAACTCAAACCTTATCGGTGCAACGTTGAGTTAAACTCGACAGCACTTCCGTTGTACCAGCATCCATGTCGAGCTTAAATCAACACGTTGTGTTACAGTGTTTTATGTGGGTTTTCCCAGAGCTTCTGACACCTAGTGGCTGATTTTGGACTTCGAGTTTTATAGATTTTCTGAAAAATTTACTTGAAAGGGACTATTGTAGTTCTCAAGAATGATTTGGACTGCAAAAGATTAATATTTGGAGAGACTGAGGGATGCTAAGGGGAAACTGAAAGTCTTCTGTATCTGCTAACTGATGTTCTTTTAAACACGGGCTGTCTTCCGGTAGCAGTGTTCCAGCGCCTGAGGGTCAGTATAAAAGTGTCGAGCTATAGTCTGGACGGTATGTCTGAAGTGATAGCTTATTCTTCCTAACAATTTTTGACTAGGAGCCATACATCATGGAGGAGTGATGACGGGTAACAGGACTGCAGTGGGTTTTTCAGGACATGACTAGCAGAAGTTACCACGCTTTCGCAATAACTCGCCTTACAATGGTTACTCTGATTGAAAATGAAGCTTATGACGAGAGGGGAGAGTATCAATGAATATAGCTTTATTAGTGCAATAATGATGCAAACTCATAATGCCATGCTAATTTGTCCTCTGTAACGGATGCATGCATTTACTTCCTGTCAATTTTACTGTTAATGGCAATAACTGCATAGAACGTGCGGATGGCATGACACGACACGAACGCTGTGCTACGTCCGTATTTCGAAATGCGTCATTGCTTATGTGTTACAGGGGCCTTACAAAATTGCACGCAAACTGTAATGTGTGAGACTACTTCTATGTAAAGCATGCCGCAAAGAACACCTTTATGAGTTCAAGCGGGCACTCAGAAGTTTTTCTTGAGGCCGAAAGGGGGGGGGGGGGTGTGTTACCCTAAGGCCAATATATAATTTATGTTTAATTTTAAGAAATATGTTATAAAAATCATGTTGTAAGTACAACATAACGCTGTCTGCAACTGCATTTATGCACACACGAATATAACTACATGTTCCATGATTTAATCACAGTGTCCTGTCTTCTTGTTTTTTTTAATTTTATTAATTTATTTTAGAAAATTCTAATGTAGTAGTCATCAGCCGATTTGAGTGGCTGATTTTGGCTGCCAGGGAAATCATTTAAAACTTTTTGTATCATAATATGTGCTAAACCTCTGTTTTTTAAATTTCGGTTTTGTTGGGTTAGCAGCCCGGCAAACCCTTCTCCCCCTCCCACGTTGGTTACGCCCCCGCATCAATTTATCCTTTTAAAGCCTAGCGGTAACTTTACGTACCATCAGGTTTAACATTAAAAAATTCTTCGTGGTGCCCACATTGTGTTTATGTGTTTTGTACGGGTCTCAGAACAAACAGCAACTTTTGCCTTATAAAACATTAAGAGACTGGTTTTTATAACCGAAGTGGAAAGTGTTTACAGCGCGGTACGCACTGAGTCCTTATATAAAACAGATACGCTTCGTCTTTGCAGGGTTAATATAGAACTTGACTGCTTATTTGGAAGTCACACTCTTGACTAAATGTGCCTTGACTGAGAATTATTTTGGAAAATCGTATGAACGTCTAATAAAATACCTTCCAGATGAAGTAACTTATAAATGCACCAAGTGATAGACTCCTGTTATATTTAATTAATTGATTTACTCTTTGTTGCGTTTATTCTTTTGCTAATTTATGGTAGACTAAGTATTTACGCATAAATTACTGAACCTTATTTCTGATCTCGCAAACGTTCTCTATATTTCGGATAAAATTGCCTTGTTCCTTCACTTTTGCTTATAATTTAGACTCACTTTTAATCATTTGTAGTTAAGCAAATAAAAATTTTCCTGAAATATAAATGCAATAAAATTGACTTCAACATTTTAAATTTTTTTCAGCTCTTGGCATTAAAAGCTACTGATTGTAAAAAGATAGGCAGTGTGCGTATAAACATAACACTGAGGCGTGTTCGCGTAACCGTCGTTGCCATACAAAAGCAATAAGTGTTATATATGTCATGAGTGTGCGTCTGTAACCTGTTTTCCCGCATGCAAAGCGCATGCGCCTTAGTATATTGCCATCTGTGGCTTGACTGGCCTTACTATGTTTCTCCACATTACCTCACAAAGGGTACGATTTTCGCGGAAATTATTGCATAAAAAATGTGCTTTAATTTTCTCTACATGTTTGTCATAAGCATTTATCATTGTAAGAAGAATTCAGCGAGATACTGTCATAAGCTTACATAGGTCCTCATGTAAAGTACCCGTTATTCTTGACAGATTTTAATAAAAATTAAAATTTCTCAGCAGATTTTCGAAAAAAACCTCAAATATAAAATTTCATGCACATCCGTTCAGTGGGAGTCGAGTTGTTCCACGCGGATAGATGGTGTGACACAAGACGTGACGAGTCTAATAGTCGTGTTTCGCAATTTTGCGAACGCGCCTGGAAAAGTGTAGGGTAAATTTTCTTATAGTTCATGTGGGTATGAAACTTGGTGTGTCACCCTGAATAGAAACAAAATTAATGACTCTTCAGGGCAAAGTACTGGGGAGAATATAAACTGAAGGGAGAGGAAGGAATCGTGAAAGACGTATGTAGAAGTAGACCAGATATTCGGAAGTGTGTAAAATCATATCTGATAAGGAACAAAGTTTGTGAGTGAGGTAAAGCAGTCCCATTACAGGCCTGAACAGGCCCTTAGGGTTCCAGGAGGTTGAGGCTCCCAGATTTCAAAACAATCGGCACATGAAGGTGGTAAGGCTGTCAGCCATACGCACCGGCTGTGTTTACCCCCCAGGAAATATTTCTGGTACTCATTTCTGTTAGAGGCTGAGTCGACCTCAGGGCCATAGTGCGACCGACAGGATTATGCCAATGAAAAAAAATCCACTGACACCATCGGGAATCGAACCCGCGACCTGCCGGTTTGTAGCGCAGTGCCTCAACCAACTGCGCCACCGCGGCCCACGTTTGTGAGTGAGAGTTGGGTTTTTCGGTGTTGTTACTTCAAGAGCGGTGTCGTATAGGTGGTGACACAATTTTCGGGCAGCAGGTTCGTCCGAACTAACTAACTCCATGGAGCAGTCTCTCAGCCAGTCAAGAAATCATCCGCATTTTATGGAACCCGGAGATTCATTAGCGCATTCACAAGAGCCCGCCACCTGTCCCTATCCTGAGCCAGCTCAATCCAGTCCATGTCCCCATCCCACTTCTTGAAGATCCATTTTAATATTATCTTCCCATTTACGCGTGGGTCTCACAAGTAGTCGCCTTCCCTCAGGTCTCCCCACCAAAATCCTGTATGCACCTCTCTTTTCCCCAATACGTGCTACATGCCCCGCCCATCTCATTCTTCTCGATTTGATTACCCGAATAATATTTGATGATGAGTAAAGGTTAAGTTCCTCGTTATGTATTCTTCTCCATTCCCCTGTCGCAGGCTCGTGTGAAAGCTTGACAAATTCCTTTGGTTGAGTGCTCAAATTAGGGACAGCAGCACGTGTGGGGGGGGGGGATGAGAAATGCACGGACTGTGCATGTGCCGCGTTCTGTGTCTCTCCTGTCTCAGACGATCAATTCAAATACCAGGATAATCCATTTAAGTAGCACAGGACTGCTGCATGCCACATCCTTTGCGGTTGGCAGTTCATTCTAACCCACTGCTTGGACGTGTTCGTCAGCGTTACCAACACCATCGTCGAATAAACCACAAGCAAAATCACAGTCACTTGTGTCTTCAATATAGCTACTTTTCAAACGTACGCTTAACCTGAAAGTTTCGCGTTGTCTTTATATTTATAACAATTAACGTACCTTATAAACGTTTGTTAGTGTTTTGCTATTTCCCTGTCGGTATCGTGTCATTGCAATTTTTCATTGACATAATCCTTCCGGCCGCAATATAGTCCTGGGGTCGACCCAGCCTCTAACAGAAATAAGTACCAGAAATATTTCCTGGGAGTAAAGGCGGCGGGTGTTTGGAGCTGACAACCATACCAACTTCATTTGTCAATTGTCTTGAAGTGTGGGAGCCTCAACCTTTGTAACCTTCAGAGTCTGTCCAGGCCTGTACAGGGATTGCTTTGCGTATCATGTCACCCGTGCTGCCTATTCAATCTAACAGCGACGCTATATAATGTTGACAATTTACGGCGTCTTTAAATAACACATTAAACCTTTAAAGAGGAAGCGTAATCTGTTTTATATAAGGATTCAGTGCGTACCGCGCTGTAAACACTCTCCACTTCGGTTATAAAAACCAGTCTCTTAATGTTTTATAAGGCAAAAGTTGCTGTTTGTTCTGAGATCCGTACAAAACACATAAACGCAATGTGGGCACCACGTAGAATTTTGTAATGTTAAACGTGGTGGTACGTAAAGTTACCGCCAGGCTTTAAAAGGTTAAAGACACCACAAAGTCACCATTTCTGAAAGTGAGACAAAGGCATAGTAACGAATTAGATATGAGAGAAGCAGACTGAAAATTGGCGGGCTGGGCTGAACTTTCAGTAGCCTGCCGTCATACATTTCGTCGGGACAGTGCTGCGTTTTTGGGATTGTTAGAATAATGGCTCAGCTATTTCTGTCATCTGTTTTATTTCAGGGTGCTGTAAGAGTATCAGCTTTTGCTGGTAGCGTTGAAGAAAATCACAGAATATTTGCCCCCGAGTATAGAATAATGGGTTTTAATGGCATTGAAATACGTACATACCAAAATGTGTCATTATGGGAGAATATGTAAGAAATTTTAGAATTTTGAAATTAAATTTGAGATAGTGTTAATCTCAGAGTTGGACGGTCTCCTAAACATCACGCTGGCTAGTACAAAAGTCTTACAACTGGCTTCAAAGCCTTTGTTTCGATCTGATCGTCACTCGAGGTGGTCACTGAGTGTTCAGACTTTTGCGGATAGTGAACATTTATAACTGAACTACCCAACGGTGTCCTATTCGACGCTGTCCCCAGCAAATTTAATCCACACCACAATTTCAAAATCTGTTATTTAAGATAAGTTATATTTTTACACGATCATCTCCCTAAATTCTCCCTGTCCTTCCAGGTGCTGCGTGTCTGTTCTCATCTTACGTGATTGCGGCTCCATAAAAGTACATTTTATCATAAGTGTTGACTTTATACAGTGTGTGCTTTTTAAACTGTCGTGATACTTCCACTGTCTTATGTACGGATAGGCCTGACATCTTCAACACCCTCTTCTCAGACACAGTCCGTCTATGTTCTTCCCTCAGGGTCACTGACCAAGTTCACATCCATAGAAGCAGCATGGTGTAGCGTTAGAAATGTTTTCTTCCTTTCGTATATGAGTGACAGCCCCTGTATATTAAATACTACCAACTGTCTGAAACATTCACATACAGATTTACACATGGCGTGTATTAGACTCATTTTTGTTTGTCAAAAAAGTGCAATTAGTTGGAGTTACAAAAACACAAATCACCAACAAATGCACAAAGAGAGTTTCATCATCAATTGTAACACACTCCTACATGTTTCGACCCTGCTGGGTCATCTTCAGGGAGAACCTTTTTATCGTTACACTAAGGTTGCATTTTATAGGTGAGTGAGAATGTGCTGTTGACTGTGTACTGGAGGCGTGAATTCTCTGCGGTCCCNGGCGTGTTTAACGTGTGTAAGTGTAAATATACTGCTTGAAGGTGACTAATAATAATAATAATTCAATTCAATTCAGTTAACTTCTCGTTTATTAAAGACCTAGTTTAACAGCACAATGGGCAATTACATAACTATCACGAAGTAACTGCAACATAAATTACAAAAATAAACATGACATTATAACAAAATGGTTAACAAAAAATAGACATGGCTAAAACTTAAACACAGGTTTACCTAAAATACTGATCACCAACAAATGCACAAAGAGAGTTTTATCATCAATTGTAACACACTCCTACATGATTCGACCCTGCTGGGTCATCTTCAGGGAGAATTTTGTGCTGTTGACTGTGTACTGTGTACTGGAGGCGTGAACTGTCTGTAGTCCCGGCTTGCAAGCCGGGACCGCAGAGAATTCACGCCTCCAGTACACAGTCAACAGCACATTCTCACTCACCTATAAAAGGCAGCCTTAGTGTAACGATAACAAAAAAGTTCTTCCTGAAGATGACCCAGCAGGTTCGAAACATGTAGGAGTGTGTTACGATTGATGATAAAACTCTCTTTGTGCATTTGCTGGTGATTAGTGTTTTTGTATAATATAGTGCACGGACATGGAACACATTAAATTATTTGGAGTTACATAAAATGTATTTGTACTACACACTTGAAGACGATGTATATTTATGTTAATATGTGTCCTGGTTTCCTTTGTGACTGAGTCTCCCTGAAAATGACTTATTTAAACCGAAACAATTAGGTGAATATAATTTTTAAAATATTAAAACATAAAAAGCAGGCTCTGAGGGTTCCAGGAGGTTCCGAAGTTTCCAGACATTCGGCACATGAATGTGGTAAGGTCATCGGTCCTACGCACCGGCCGTCTTTACCCCACAATATATTCCTTTTACCCATTTCTGTTAGAGGCTGAGTCGACCCCAGGAACATAGTTAGTAAAAGATACATATGTAGCCTGCTTTGTCATACGAAGTTCAAGTGGGTGGAGTTGCACATAGTAGTTACATGCAGGTTCCTGCAAAACAGACTGCAAGAGAAGACGTGGCTTTATACCGTTTATGCGCTAGGATATGTGTTCGGTTTAGTTCGCTTATTGAAAAATCATTTCCCATCAACAGCAGATGACAAACCGCATCTCTACCGACGAGCTATTGTCAGAGAAGTCTATTAACATCCTTTATACTAGAAGGCAGCCTATAGATTGGTTACACTCTTTGACACAAGAAAGCGAAACAGCAATTTTTGTTGCATTTATTGTCATCACAGCTTGTGACAGAAGGGAAGAAATCCTGTTGTGTATTGTGTCGGAAAGTGTGCTGATGAAGTGAATGGGAAACCCTGGTTCACTTTACGGTTTCACGGTTGAACTGGAGACAGATTTTATTGTTGCTTATTAACAGAAAGATGGAGACAATCAGACCGCGAGTGGCGTCGGTATTTGTACCCTTCGTCAAATATTGTTAGGGCGATCAAATCAATGACTACGTAATCGGAGGACGTAGACGAAAGATGCATACAAAATTTTTAGTGAGAAAAAGTAATGAGATGAAAACGCCACGTAGAACAAGATGTAAAAGGAAATCAAATAATTTGTGAGGGTGTAGAGTTGGCTCAGCTAATGCCGTGTATGGCTCAATGATGGTCTGTTATGAGCAAGACAGTGAAATATCGAATTCTGTAACATTCAGAGAATTTTTTTGGTGAATGCATGCAACTCTCAAATTTTGAAATAGCGCCCAGTTCCATGGAGTGCCGTCACGAACTTGAACCCTTAGTAATGCCTCATACCACGTCTTCACATGAAAATGGCTTGATGTTTAGAAGACGTTTCGGAAATGCAGCTAAGTTAATTAACCTGAAGCCAAACCCCGTTCAGCCGCAGGTTGTTAAGAAAATCTTTAGCCTCCATCGTCTTTGGTTTCAAGCAAGCCAGAGTCATTTGTCCCGCTCTTTCTTTATTACTGGAGCATACATTAGTCACAGTTCGTCATTCGAACTGTGTTTCTCGTGTAAGTGCCAACTCTGTTTATGTTTAACATATTAATTACTGTTTTAAATACTTGTTCCTTTTGCGTCCCGCCTCCTGCTTTAGACGGCGCTGCGTGTGAGGAAAGAGGTGTCTTCAGTGCCTTTTCTTGTGTATAATATGAGTGTGCGTCCGCAGGATGCCACTTGGTGTGTGGGGCACAGAATCTAATATGCTTAATGTATATGTAGCAAAAGATGAGATGTGGAGAACAGAAATCTGCAATTTCAAATCAGTGTAATTGTACGCACATGTGTATGTTTTTCATACTTGTGACTGAATTTATTACTGATATATGTAGTTCACAGCCTCCATTAGGCGACTTAGTTTGAGAACCTACATGCTGTGTGTGTTGCTGTATTTCGTTCCGAATTTAGTTCCACTTCCGCCGATCCCAGTGGCCGCGCGGTCTAGGGCGTGGGCCTTCGGCCGAGCGCTTTATGGGATCGTGGTTTCGAATACCACCGGGGGCGTGGATATTAATCTCTTGCACAGTGTTTGTGTTGTCAGTTATAGGACTCTGCGACGGGCCGATCCCTCGTCCAGAGGAGTCCTACCGAATGTGGTGTGTGCTTGAGTGTGATCAAATGGAATCACAAAACTTTCGACACCTGCTGTGAACAAGTAGGTAGAAGAGGGAAGGATTAAGAAGATTTAGTTCCACTTCCTATTCAAATGAATCCATTATAAAGCACCAAAACACCATAGAGTGTAATTACGTACATTCAAAAATAACAAAACGATTGAAAATGACTTTCTGACTGTGCAGTGTCAGTAGGGCCACTGACTCACTGACTGTAAGGTCATAGAGTGGTGTATGATATTACGTCTTGAAAAACCATGCATCTTCTTTTAAAGTAGCAACGAGAAACTGGGGGGAAAAAGAAGACGATAGCAGTGAGGAATTTTCTTTGGTTTTGGTTAGATTGGGGGGGCTAATGAACATTGCTAAAAAGCTGGGGAATTTATTGCTTAGCAGAACAACCCAGCAGGGCTGTAAATGTTTCAAGGACGAGTCGCGGCTATATGGAGTCAGTTGCTGATAAAGTAACATGATCTCTAGGCCTGCTTCTTAATTTTAAACATAACAGTGGGAATTTCTGCAGTACTAACTTTAATGTGATTTTATCAATGTTACTGCATTCGTAGAAAAGCCCTGTCTTCAGTATTTATCTCTTCTCCAAAACGGTCAGCCCGGCTAGGGGGCCCACCCAACCCCCCGTTCAATTGGTACTATGGTATTTAAACCGGAGTTAAAGTGGCCAGGGCCTGACGTGACCACTTATCTCCGTCTAGCGTCCAGAATAAGAATGAATGGAGCCGTACCTCTGCTTCCGCTGTGTGACTTCATGGAGTGAACAGGGAGAACTTTATTTTAACTGATGTCATGCCGCTGTGTTATTTATAACAGAAATCAAATCGACATTCGTCCAAACACAAATTCTATTTATTGCACAGAACTACATGTTTCGACCTATCCCAGGTCATCCTCAGGTTCACAATTTGTGTTTTAAACATACTGAGGAAGGAACACGATTCCGTAAAATCTGAGTAAAACTACTAAAATATTGAAATCTTTATGGCCATAACCGGGAATGTTACTACACGTAGATAGAGGCTCCACAGCACTGTCACAAATATACAGTACAACTTGTAACGTCTTTTGTCGTTACAAGTAACCCTACAGTGGATACCTCTTAGCAACGCGTATTCAGGGAAAAAATTCGGACACTTCAACTCAAGCCGTCTTGTATCGCATTAATTTTGCCTAACGCGTGCGACGTCTAGAAAACTCGCAATTGTTTCTCACTCTGATAAAATTATGTATCTATTTAGTTACGAAAATGAAAATTAGCTTGCTACATTGTAACCTGCTTTAACCTTTTAAAGCCTAGCGGTAACTTTACGTACCACCAGGTTTAACATGAAAAAATTCTACTTGGTGCCCAGATTGAGTTTATGTGTTTTGTACGGATCTCAGAACAAACAGCAACTTTTGCCTTATAAAACATTAAGAGACTGGTTTTTATAACCGAGGTGGAGAGTGTTTACAGCGCGGTACGCACTGAGTCCTTATATAAAACAGATACGCTTCGTCTTTAAAGGTTTAAAGAGGGAATTGTAATCAATGTACGTGAAGGGTAGAAGTGTCTTGAAAGTCTTCAAAAGCATTAAAGCGTTAGAAAGGTGGGCCTTGCGGAAAGCAGTCTGCCTGAGTAGGTAGGTTAGCATGGACCCTAATGAATAACTGAGAGTAGAACCAGCGCTAATGTCCATTCCGTAACAGGGAGTACCTAGGAAGTGCGAAGCACTGTGACTGATACATTAATAACACCAAGACGGAAGCTGCGAAATGCCCGCAAGCCTTAACACTTCTGGTGCTTCTGGTCCTTTAGTTTCCCTTTTATTCCAGTTATTGCTTGTACTCTTAAATACTTTGAATGCAGTTTAAAGGCAGTTACTGCTGTATTCTCTTGTTCCTGAGGTGTGCTGCATTATGTTAAGATTCTTGACTGTTCTGGGCTCCATCCCTCTGCCATGTTTCTTGTGTCTATCTCGTATACTTAGAGATACGGTGTTTTTCTACTCTTTCGTAAACGGCGAGTTGTTTTAGATCTTGTAATTTTGTCATAGACGCGGAAATATGTTTTTTTCCTGTAATTATTTTATGAAAGGTGTGGTACTGTATTCCTTTTGTCTCGTAAGAGGCGAGATGTGCTTATTGTCAGTTGTATTTTAGACCTCAGCACGTACCTCACAGAGAAAACAATATTTACACTATAAACGTGACACATATATGTCTTCGTGCAAATCTTTTTTTGTACACACTTTTAAAGAAAATAGCAATAGGTACACAAATTTTGCTGAATATTTTAAATACCGTATTTCACGATAATCCTTCGGGTGGGAAGCGTGTTGTTCCATGCGGAGGGACGGACGGACAGGCGTGGCAAAGCCATTAGTTGCTATCCGCTCTGCAAAAACGCCTAATTTTCTGAACTGATATATTATTTTAGAAATTAATTACAATAGACACAGGTGGGTCTATTAAGCAGCAGGACAAAAAACAAGACAAGGAATTGAAAAAGAAGAAGAATTACGTACAGTAAGCATTTTTAAGGCATCAAATTATCAAAAAATTTTTGCGCTAATATTATAAGATGAATTAGATTACAGGAGACGTTATTTAGTTTTGAACATTGAAAAATTCAGTTACCACTTCACAGGAAATGAAGTGCTTCCTTATTACAAAGACCAAAAAGGGTTATTTATTTTTAGAATAACAAGAGATTAATAAGTAGATTTTATGAGCAAAACGTAAGGCCACTTGACGTTAAAGTAGGTGGGTTCATTGTAACAAATGAGTGTTCACGGTGGAAATACACTTAATAGGTTGCGCTTATTAGAAAGAAATTTAAAAAATAATGTCCGATAAAAAATACGAGAAGACGTCTGAGCAGAGACCAGAACGGGAATTGAATGTACGTAAATACATACATATGTACGTACTCATTCAGTGGCTTGACAAAAAGAACATAAATCCTGTTCTTAACTTCTCATTCAGTGTTAGGATAAGAGGTCGCTTCCTTTCTACCGTTTTTAATATTAGTGTAATTTGCTATCATTAAACTAAAAAAGAAGGAGTGAGAACTGCAAATTAGTGCCCAAAATGAGGTAACATAAAAATCCCTGTGTCATTAAATTCTTTGGTGAAAGCTGCGTAAAATTTATTTGACCGTCGAAGGTACGTAACATCAAAAGTTCCTGCAGTTTCCCATACATTCTTGTCATACGTTCCCTAAGATTCTCACATTAGCACAATGTGTTTTCTTTAACAATATTAACCGAGTAATCTTTATATTCGAAGCAGACTATTTCCTGTGAAGTATAAACCAAATTTCAAACATATACGTTACAAAATTAAGTACCTAAAAGAAAAAGAAGTAATGTACCTTTGTTTACAGGACTTCATGTGATACCGAAAAGACACGAAATCAATATCTTATAAAAAGGCATTTTATAAGTACGTCTGTACACACGGAATGTTAATTTTATGAAATTCAAAGTCTAAATGACTTCGAGAAAATAAGTTCCCTGGAAGTCTCTTCTCCGTATCCATGAAACACAACATTCTCCATTTTCCCCTAAGCATTGTTCCCCAGTTTCCCCTAAACGCGACTGCTCCTAGCTCCCCTACGCACTGGTGATCTGTATTCCCTAACCGCCACAGATTGTTACTTCAGACGTACAGTTTCCCGGTCTCCCCTAAACGCAGTTAACATTGCTTTGATGACGATTTTGTGAAGCCGCTGCTGACTGTCGGCTCCACGTATTGACGAAAGTGAGTGCAGTGCGTGAGCACTCTATTAAGGGCTTTCTAGACAGTCTTTTAGTGTGTACCAACAAAAGAAGCAATTCAGCCTCACTATGGTGTCCCACAGTGGCTGAAACTCAAACCCATGCATGAAGCAGTTTTTCATGCATTTAAACTTGAACTTGGGTTGTACCAAAGCCAGTTGACGCGTAACCAAATTTCTTTTAACGAGTCAATAAAGCGTTGAAACTTTCCGTCATGGTTCGACACACGTACAACTGGGTTTGTTGCAAGAATCCTGCTCGCTTTCTTTCTAACTTGGTGGTCTCGAGGTTGCTGGGGTTTAAGCCAGTAGTATTTATTGTTACGGTACTGCGTAACGATTGGCTTCAGACAGAACACTTCCTGTAACTTCTGCTGCGTAACGAGTCTTCTGAAATGACTGCGTAAGTTGTTTAACAGCGACGTTTTAACAAGTCAAAGGCCGTCGATTTGAAAAGATAATGAATGCAATATGAAAAAGGATTGGTCCCCAGATTTGTCCCTAGATTGATCCCCAGATTTGTCCCTAGATTGGTCCCCAGACTTGTCCCTAGATTGGTCCCCAGATTTGCCCCTAGATTGTCCCCCCGATTTGTCCCTAGATTTGTCCCAGACGAGTCCCCGAATCAGTCCCTGGACTGGTCCCCAGATTGGCCCCCCAGATTTTTCCCTAGATTGGTCCCAGATTGGTCCCTAGATTGGTACCAAACTGATCTCAGATTGGTTCCCAGAGTAGCCTCAAGAGAGGGAGAATACTACGATAAATCAGTCAGTAGCTTTCCAAATTATAACCGACAACTTCCAAATACGAGGCAGAAGGTTTAGCCTCTGATACAACCCGCTTTTTGATCGTGAATAATTTGTGGAGCAATTGAAAATTTTAATAATGTCATGTCCAGGTACGCACCCAAAATTTTTCCTTTGGGGGGGGGGGCAGACTCTGAGGCTATATATAATTTGTGTTTGATTTTAAAAATTATGTTATAAAAATCATGTTGTAAGTACAACGTCAGGGCTGTGGAGTCGGTACTCCAAAGCTCCGACTCCGACCCCTCGATTTTTAAAACTCCGACTCCGACTCCTTCATAAAAGCTCAATATGTGTTAATAACGGTAAACCTATAAGACATTTCATCACCACCACGTGAATCATCAGGCTACTTTTTAGAGTTATAACCTAGGTTTAAGTATACGTCTAATGGTTACTGTAGCTATCGGGGCTCTGGATTTGGAGTATCTAGTTAAGATTTTAGAATGAGGTCGGAGTTGGAGTCGGTACATTTTTACCGACTCCGACTCCACCTAAAATTCCTTCCGACTCCGACTCCACGACTTCGGCTCCGACTCCACAGCCCTGTACAGCGTGTCCCGCTTTGCAACTGCATTTCCAGGTGTACGTACAAATATAACTAGATGTTCTGTATCTCAGTCAGAATGTCCCATCTTCTTGTTTTTTTTTATTTTACTAATTTAGTTTTCGAAGTTCTGATGTACTGGTAATCATCCGACTTCAGTGGCTGATTTCTGCGGAAGGGGAAATCACATAAAACATTTGATGTCATAACATATACAAAATCCGTGTTTTTTAAATTTCGGTTTTGGTGGTTTGGGGGTTTGCAGCCCGTCAGCCCCCCCCCCCCCCCGCCTTGGGTGCGCTCTTGTTCATGTTTTGAATTAGCAATTCTTAAAATTTTTAATACATGGAATTTGTTTTTGTTTATACCCGATCGAATTTAATAATCTATCGTGTCGGCGCGCAGAGCCAGCCGCCCCAAAATAACACAGGACGACAGCCGTTGACTCTTTCACTTGTTACGTAGTCTCGTTCCACTTCAGCGATAATCCTGGCTGCGCATTGACAGCTATATGATTGCGACAGCGCGTGTTTTTCTTCTGCTGCGCGTATTAAGATCTGACAACAGCGCTACATTTACCCTCCCGCGCTGTTTTACGTCATATACGCAGGCGGAGTCAGAGATTATTAAATATCAGCAGGATTGCACGCGTATGTGCTTCAAGTTTATACCAAGATCCACAGTGACCAAAGCACGTCTACAATCGTTCATTTGTCTTCCGACAGTAAGTAAATGGGATCAGTATATAGACGGGAATGAAACTAGCAGCTTTTCAAAATTGAATCCGCGTTATGGGGTTGGAATAATTATTAAATGCAGTGTACTCTCCTCTGTCAGGGGTAATGAAGGGGGGGGGGGGGTTCGCGGACAGTTTAGAAACGCGGATAATGCAAACTTTACTGAGTCGCGAAAAAATATAAAAATTGCTTATTATGTACGTGATACATACTGTATATGATTACGCTTATTTTATTGAGGAGTTTGTTTGAGCCCTCTGCGCTAAATCTCTTTGTTCTTTACTCCATTTGTTAAGCATTAGGAACTGACGATTGTGCACGGATAAACGACAATCGGTCCACGGATAATCGAGTGTAACACTGTACTCAGTAATGTGGCCGGTATGCCTATAGATAATTACGTCATACTGCACTAAACTAAGAGATACGGTAATTTCATATCTGCCGATCCCCGTGGCCGTGCAGTCTCAGGCGTGGGTCTGCGGCCGTTTCTGGGTTCGAATCCCGCCGCGAGCATGGATGGCTGTCTCTTTTGACTGTTGTGTGTTGTCAGGTAGAGGTATCTGCATCGGGCTGATCACTCGTCCAGAGGAGTCCTACCGACTGTGGTGTGTCTGAGTGTGATCGTGAAGCCTCGATAATGAGGTGGCCCTGGCCCACTACGGGCTGTTGCGCCATAAAAAAATCATTTGTAAAGCTGGCGAAAGATAAATATTAAGACTTTCAATTCCTGGAGAGTTGGCGGCCATATTTAATTGGGAAGTGACAGTATTGTTGCTGCTGTGAACATACAACAATAGACAGGTCGGACCGCGCGCAGTCACGTTTTGACTAAGACAACGCTGGGCCTTCGTCCGCGCGTGTCCGTTGCTAAAACACAATTTTCGGCGAGGTAGGAGCTTCTATTAAATAGAGGAAACTGTCAGGAAATGATTTTGCAGTGCAGTTGTGCATATATCGTATTTTCTGCTCGTTGTATTTACACCTACCAAATGTTCTAGGACGCATTTGAACAGCTTTTTGTACGACTGCGGGTTTTATTAATCAGCTTCCTTCCTACACCTTCACAGATTCCAGTATTTGCAAATATACGGCATACGCGTAAAGTAAAATTGTTTTTTTACCTTTAAAAACTAAAATTCATTTGCATTTTATACACTGTTTCCAGCTTGGTGCGGAACCCAGTCGTTGAATCTAATCTATCAGTGTGTGTTATCCAGAACAATTTTTTTTTAATCACTGGACTGCTTGCCGTGGAGCGGACGACATCATTGCTGCAAGCCCGACCGGTGACACATCCCGTTCTGCAGTGTTCCATCCTACTTCGTCTCGCGTTAATAAACTCGCCGTATACAAAATTCATTTCCCATTTTAACCCGTTAAAGACGAAACGTAATCTGCTTTACATAAAGACTCAGTGCGTACCGCGCTGTAAACACTTTCCACTTCGGTTATAAAAACCAGTCTCTTAATGCTTTATAAGGCAAAAGTTGCTGTTTGTTCTGAGATCCGTACAAAACACATAAACGCAATGTGGGCACCACGTAGAATTTTTTAATGTTAAACCTGGTGGTACGTAAAGTTACCGCTAGGCTTTAAAAGGTTAAACAGAACGTATACCGGCTGCATTATGGGGATCAGTTTCGTAATATTCTAAGTCGAATTGGGGTTTTTAATTAACAAAGCTGCGAGTTACTAGGGTTATGTGTTGTCGCTGGTAGATGAATTGGAATATGAACCTGGGGCATTTGTGGAAAGATCCTGACAAGGGAAAACCGAAAAGTTTGTAGGAAAATGTGTTTTAAGGGTCACTTGTTCACGACAAGTGCCGCATATGCAGACGATCTTTATTCATTGTTAGAATTATAAGAAACTTGAAAATACATTCTGTGGAAAAAATGTAGGTTTTTTGTATGTTACAGCGGCGGCTCGTGTAGTTTCCTCGGGACTTTGCAAAAAAAAAAAAAGATCTGCAGAACCATAAGTTTGTTGTAGATTTAGATGTCGTCTGTTTGAATGTGGCACCTTCTACGTGTGTACCTATTAAAGTAATTTATTGTTAATTAATTTTAAATTTATCTTCTAGCAATATTTAAACATCTGTGTAGTGTGTGTAATATCACTGACGCGCATTTGAACTTTTCCATCGTCACTGATTATACAAACACGACCTTTCGAAAGCAGATTGCAGTTCGTCTTCAGATGAACTGCAATCTAAAGAACAAATAACAATCTGAAAGGACCAAAACCCAGAAATCCATAAGCAAGACACAAAATAATGCAGACCTCTAAATATTGTGTTTATTCACTATTTTTATATTTACAGGTCTGGATTTTTGTGTCTTACCTATGCATTTGTAGGTTTTTGCTTCTTTTAAATTGTTCACCTGAAGACGAAAGCAGTTTGCTTTTGAAACGTCGTGTTTGTTTATCCAGTGACGATATATAAGGTTCAAATTTACATAAGCGATATTTTGCGTACACCATTGTCTAAGGATTATAGCGTACAGTACCTGTGTAAGAATTATCATTCTAGACCAGAATAGAGCGTAGAGTTCTTTTTAAGTGGAGAAGGGCCCCGCAGCAGACGCTACGGACGCACCGCAGCCTTGAGGCTTATGATAAAGATGAAGATGATGATTATTCTTTGTCCTTTTCCTAGTAATGGAGCACAAGTGGAATAAAATTGACAGAGGAAAACTGAAGTACTCGGGGAAAAACCTGTCCCAGTGCCACTTTGTCCACCACAAACCCCACATGGACTGACCCGGTATCGAACCCGGGCCTCCGCGGTGGGAGGCTGGCGGCTAACCGCCTGCGCCATGGCACGACCAGAGCGTAGAGTTACCAAGGCAACATATAAGAGTTAAGCGGCTGTCAATTACTGTGTATTGTTAAATCCCCAAACCAAGATGTTTTTAAACCTACACAGCAGCTCTACAGTCTGCACATCTGCCAGGCCTGTGTAGCTGATCGCTGCACATAGGGTGTGACTCAACGTGACAATCAGTCAAGTAGCTCTGTCTGGCCATAGAGCAACCCACCCCATTAGAGGCCCGAACGTCATGAAGAAATTGAGGCAGTTTAACAAATAACAGAGCCGCAGTAGTGGGCCCTGCTTTCATGAGGACAGGAGGAGGGCGTATCCCTCAGTTTGTTAAATGGGGGTCCGCGTAACCCTGCAGATTCTTACTCATTCTGCAGAATTTTTTTTCATATTTCAATAGCCCTTTTTGGGCCACGGCTTCCCGCTTATCGAGGTTTCACGATCGCACTCAGACACACCACACTCCGCAGGATTCGTCTGGACAAGTCATCAGCCTGAAGCAAAGACCTCTACCTGACAACACATAACACTCAAAAGAGACAGGCATCCACGCTCCCGGCGAGATTCAAACCCGCAGTTCCAGCAAGCGAGCTGCCGCAGACCAACGCCTTGGACCGCGCGGACACTGGGATCGGGTAATTCTGCTGGATACTTACTCAAAATCACTTCAACTTTCGGACCACTTGGTGCCAAATCTCGGTAATAATTGAACTTTGAACATTTACAAATAATAAATTAAATAAGTTATAAAACTTTGCTGAAAGTAATGTAAAAATTTATTATAAAGCAATAATTTTGGTGGCCTTAGTGACAATAAATCTAAAAAGAGGATAACTTGGAGGAAAAAAGAGACGTTTTTCCAGGCTTCTCTTAAAGCAGACCGTTCTGAGACCAACACCATTTTTTGCGAGCACAGATTTTTTTGTTTGTTTGGAATATCGAAACCTCCCGCCTATCCGCCATTCTGCGCCCATCGCTGAAAGTAATTATTTGCCCTTAAGCTGTATTTCTAACTTCTGTATGCAAAATTTAACAGTTCAGCCTTTGATCTTCTAGTTTAAAAATTAAATATTCGTATAAACACACTACTGTATGAAAGGCGGCCGCGGTGGCGCACTTGGTTGAGGCACTGCGCTACAAACAGGAAGGTCGCGGCTTCGTTTCCCGATGGTGTCATTGGGATTTTTCATTGGCATAATCCTGTCGGTCGCACTACTGCGCTGGGGTCGACTCAGCCACTAAGAGAAATGAGTATCAGGAATATTTCCTGGGGGGTAAACGCGGCTGGTGCGTAGGGCTGACAACCTTACCACATTCAAGTGCCAACTGTCTAGAAGTCTGGGAGCCTAGACCTCCTGGAACCCTCTGGGCCTGTCCAGGCCTGTAACGGGATTGCTTTTTTTACCTTTTACTGTATGAAAACAGTTCTGGGATTTTTTTGCTAACAGGCTAAGGAAGATTGTTAATCTTACTTTAAACTGTAAGGTCTAGTTCCATCATTACTTTTACAAGATTTTCTGTCTTATAGAAATATTATTTTCTTCAAAGGTCCGTGTAAATACACAATATCAAAAACGTGATAGTAAATTCACAGGGAAGAACTCTGTGGCAGTAACTCTTAATAGCAGGTTCTCACATTGAAATCCTACGTGGACGAAACGAATTCTGAAAAGAGGAGCTGCCCTTCTGTTTAAACAGTAAATAATTTGAATGTTTTGTTTACAGCTAAACTTATCATTACGAATACTTTGATTTTATAGCAAAATAAATATTTTAAAATTATTTAATCTTAAATTTTACTTCATTTTTATCTCTTTATTGTCATGTGTATTGAATAATCATGCAAATATTCCTGGTCCCTTCTAGCCCCTGAAAAAATAACATTTAGCTCTTTAAAATAAAGTTTAGCTCTTTAAATTAAAATATATATTTTGTCGCAAGCCTTGCCAAATTACAGAATTAGAGTAAAATCCTTGAGAGGGCAGCTTAAGATGAACTGACGTGCCCCATACGGTCCACGGGCCCAGTTTTTGAAACCCTTACTGTATAGATACTTGCAGTTGGAAGAGGCTCGGTTGAAATCTCATCCTGGACGTCATACATTTTCGTGAGTTTATTCATTTCCTCCAGATGCATGCAGGGTGTTAGCTCAAAATTTGGCCAGGACAACTTCCTGCTACATGCACGGACAATCATCCTAGTGTTCGACGCTATATTGTCTAAGATACCAACAGACACCTAAAATAAACCAAGTGCAGAAATTCTAATGACCACAGGAACATTGGAGCTGCACGTTGTAATGAATAGTGTCACTTTCAGAATACTCTCTGAGCCGGGGTCTCTTTAACAAAAGGGTTTAGGGATAATATTGATATCTGAATGTTTCGGCTCAGTTAGCGAAATCGTACTATTGACACTGATGTTATTTGTACGAAAACTAATGTAAATCCCATTCATGAGGTAAAGTCTATTGTCATAATATTGTGTTCGTGATTCTGTTGTATGACGTTTAATCTGTACCTCTCGCTGATACCATATTAAACACAATAGTGATGATAGCTTTAGCATTGTCGGCGCCTTGATCATTCTGTTATATTTATTACTTTTCTAATATTCTCTCACGTATTCTTCATATTGTGAGTGTATCGTCTCGGAGTGGCCGTGTTGTTGGGGGTCCCAGTGTAACACCTGCATATTATAAAGGTGTAGGTAGGCGGCAAACATCAAAGGCTTGCAGAGGGGAGGTGGGTTTCAACATTCCACTGCAACAATGGCGCAAGTACTTGTCCGAACAAAAAGTGTGTTGCTAATAAAGCATAAAGTAATGATTTGTGCTGGGGGAATTTATAGTGGCGAAGTGAACTTGGTATGTTCCCCCCTCTCTGTCCTTTGCGAATCAAATTTAATCGCACCTTTCTGTGGCCGCATAGCGACAGAAACACTGTCATTGTCATAAGCATGAACTTGGTATGGTTTACGGTACCGCAATGTGATGTGTTTCTGTTACCAAATAAGTTCCAGCCACTTCAGAAATGCGTTTGTGCTTTGTTTACACGAAGTACGTACGTTAATGATGTGGAACACACGTCAGTTTAAAGTCTTGTGGGATGTGACACCGCGTTGCTTGGTGATTGTCAAACTACTGAGGGTCACAGTTATCAGCGTCACCTGCATGAGAGTCACATGTCTATATTCACATGCCCGTCCGCATGTTAGCAGAGTCTGTGATCTATTTGGAAAATTTATGAATACAATTAGCTGAATTAAGAAAAGAGTTCGCTTGATTTATGAATATATTTCGCTCAACTACAATAAGAATTCGCTTGATTCATTGGTAGGATTCTCTTAATTATAATAAAAATTGGTCTATTCAGGAATACAATTTGCTCACAATAATATTCGCTCAGTTACGACAAGAGTTCGCTCGATTTGTGAACAGATGTCGCTCAATTATAATAAGATTTCGCTTAATTTATGAATAGAATTCTTTTAATTATGACAAGAATTCTCTCAACTCGTGAATAGCTTTCTGTCAGTCAGTGCCTCAAGTTTAAATCGAATATTATTAATTTGTTCAGAATATTGCTACACACATAACGTGTAGCTCTTTGGTCTGAAATTTTAGAAGGACTCTTTTACTTAGTTGTGTTTAATTAAATGCAATAAAGAAATTAATTTGCATGAAAAAACTATAACATCTCTTAACTTATATCCCAAAACGGAGGTGGCAGGCACATGTATATGAGTTCACAACTTTGTAACATCTCATTGTATTTGTTCTTCTTAACGCACCTCCCTGAGGATAGGCACATGAGTGGCCGAAACATGTAGGAGGTATTACTACGTGTATAATATATTTTCATAAACTTGTGTTCATTTGTTGGTTTTGGTTACCATATCCAAAAGGAAATTACATTTTATCATTAACAGTCTGTATTACTTTGTGAATAATATAGAAATGATGAGGTTATACATGAATAAATTCCAAGAAATTGGAAGTTGATTATGTTTTTACACGAAGATTTTGCCGCAATTTTGTTGCTTCTGTAACATAAGTTAAGGATTTAAAAAACATGAGCATATTCGTCGATTCCCATTCTTACTCAGGTGTAGGCACAATGAGCGTGATGTTTTCAGGATTGTTATAGTTAGATGACGGTTTGGGATTTAAAGTTCTCACACTGGCTTTGAGTAAGATTCGGGTGTCCTGACATTTGGCGACGTTCCGCTTGGTAAATAGTTACCGTGCATCCAAAGCGCATAGCTGCCTCCAGGCCCTGCATTTGTGTAGTTAAAGAAAACTGGCGATCTGGTTGTATCCTGTAGATGAGAACAAGTTCTTCCGAAACGTCACTTTATTTTTTCTAACATATGCGGGTTTTGTTAATTTACAATATAAACGACGTCGAATTCCAGAAGACTTGTACTTTCGGATGTCATTTTACCAATTTGAAGACTGAAAGAGATGACGGTATCTGGGTTACAGTGCAGTGTGTGTTGCATACCTTATAAAGTAGGATTTCCTTTGAGAGTGAATAAAATTTATCATATTCGCTGTTTCAAACATAAACTGAGAAATTAATGTGTTTATAAATTAAAACACGTTTATGGGCGCTATACAAATTGGCCCCATGTTATTTTTGCGTCAATATGCCTGCTGTCGATTGCTAAGTAAAATAGTTTTTTAAAAGCTAAGCCGTGATTCTTCCTGCACAAGATCCGTAAATCGCCCCTAAATTTGTGGCTAGTCTAGATATTTCATGCCTGCAGCAAAGTCTACGATGGCAGGCACTATATTTCTGCCACGATAGTGTTCAAAACGCAAATTGTTTTTCCCTCCATATATTAATGTAATCATTGTATATCACAGTTATAATTTACACGAAAGTGACTTTCGTATCTGCTGACTAAAAGACATTTATAGAAATTTCTTAACCCTGTTACGTATGGATAGGTGTAAAGGCAGTCCCTTAAAATGCATTTGTCCGCTGGATAACATGCACGTCTGCCTGCGTCTTGAATGTGGCTTCTGTCTACAAATTGGCTGCTAGCAGCGATGGATAAACAGCAGAAAGAGACAGATATAACTGGCTCAGGATCATGCCAATGCGTGGACTTTGTTATGAATGGTGTTATACTTGCAGGGATATTTTTTTCCACAGGGTTTATGCCTAAAAAGGCTTTGTTTATGAAATGACATAGACCACTTACGAATGGAAGTGAAATGTAGCGTTGCACGTGATGATTACTAGGCTGATGGCATCCAGCTGAAGGTCTTCATCCTCGGTAGTTAAAAATCGTCTGATATACGTTACATTATATCATTTTACATTAAGTGTTGTTTATGCCTTAGACACTACAAAAAGAATACATTAATTAATTGGCATGATATGCATACTTTGTCTTACACCGCGAGCTCCTTGGGGGCAACTTGGAACCGCGGTCAACATTTCCGGGCCCCAGCTAAACTACCATAACAATTTCGCGGGTGGTATTAATACGGTCCCTTCAATCTGCTATCCAGACGTTATACTTCACACCGGGTTAAACACTTCTTACAGAAGTGGCTTCATATTAAACTTCTAAAGACTAGAATTAGCTTAAACTGCATCTCAGTTCTGAGTTCCTGCCTCACTGTAAACATTCGATTTTGAAGGCGAGCCTGTTAATTTCCCAGAATGAAATTATTGACCGTTATTGTGAGAATCAAACGGAACACATTCATAGAAGATGTGGGCAAAATTCACAGCTTTTGATGTCAAAGTAGGTGGTGCTAGACATTAATGGTAACTACAGGTCTTCAGCTTGAAGGGGTAAACTTCTGACATCACACTTGTGGAACCATTATGTACAAGCGACTCGCGCTGTTATGACTTAATTGATTCTTGGACGACAGTCGTAAATCAAGCCGACGTACGTCTGGATCTTGTTTCCCATAAAAACAATGTTATAAATGGCAGCTCGGTGCTTGGAAATACATTATAGAAAAGCAGGATAACTAAATAAACCACAGTATTGCTATTTTCTGTATTAAATTTATTGACAAAACTTTCTAATGTGTAAATAAAGAAATAATTTACATGTAGGCTATTTAACAGTTTTTGTTTTAGAAATTTTATTGAAAAGAAGACCAAGAAGAAATAGAGGTTACAGACTGCGATGTATTGGCAAAGTTTAAACCTAATAGAGGTTCTTTCACAACACGTCCTGGTTTTAAACAACTGCTATTCATTCCGAATCATATTATGATATTTTTCAATTGTTTTTGTGGCACGCCAGGAAGTGAAGAGTAGCACAGGGAAGAATCTCAGAAGTTTTGTGCAATTATACAACTGTTGGTGCGGGTGTATATATTTGACGGATTTCACCAAACGCAGGTAAAAATTATAGTTTGTGTTTATAGGGTGTTTTGGAACTGAAGAGAAAATGGATTAGGTTACAATCCGAAGTCACTGAACTAAGCCACTGGTGGATATTTATGGGAGAAAAACATACCATGCTGAGATGTTAAGGTTATTTTAGCAACGACTGCAAAGACAGTGAAGTAAAGGCGTAGTAGGCTGCTTGTTTAGGTTCAGTCACCATAAAACAGGGGAAAATCATAAGAAAAAATAGCTAGTAGGTCCTTCTAAATTGTGGCAAAATTAGAATGCTAGGAAAGGAGATTCGTAAATCGAAATCACATTAAAGAATTTCCGATTATTTAGAAGTTGGCGAATGCTTTTTAGAAATTACACAAAACCAGTTGTATTTCCTTTTTCCATACACAAATATATAATGAACATGGAACTACGTATATGTTACTTGTAGTTTCTGTGGGTATGAAACTTGGTTTCTCACCACCTGGGAACGGAAGAATTCATAAATAGCGGTGTCTGGAACAAAACATTCAGGCGAAAATTTGTTTGTTTGAGAGATGAAGCTCCAGGAATATGGAGAAAATTACAAGAGAAGGAACTTAATTATTGATGCCCTTCGCAGAGATCTTACAAATAAGAATCAATCACGGACAGACTTTTTGAGGTCTAAATTACTACCGAATTACACATAAAACAGACGTGACTCCATCGTACGACGATAGTATCCACGCGCTAACTTCCTCCGCCCTGGTGTGACTCCATGGAAACAGGTCTTGTTACGTCACACACAAACCAAGCTCTGTCGTAACAATGGTAACTCGATAACCATAGTAAATTGTGACGTCACTGACGAGGACCGAAACCAAGCCTCCTCGGTGAAAGTTCGGGGACTAGTAGGAAAAAAAAATTCGGTGCGTGTTGAGACAAGCATAAGGAACGCACAAACAACAAATACGCTTCGTGAGACAAATGTTGGGTTTCTTGATTTTAACCCTTTAAAGACGAAGCTTATCTGTTTTATACAAGGACTCAGTGCGTACCGCGCTGTAAACACTCTCCACTTCGGTTATAAAAACCAGTCTTTTAATGTTTTATAAGGCAAAAGTTGCTGTTTGTTCTGAGATCCGTACAAAACACATAAACGCAATGTGGGCACCACGTAGAATTTTTTAATGTTAAACCTGGCGGTATTTAAAGTTACCGCTAGGCTTTAAAAGGTTAAAATAGGCGGTACAGTACCGAGATTTATCGCCAGGCTTTTGGAAGGTCAGAGAATTTACAGAGTACAGTTAAAGGCCGGACAGAATCAGAAAGTACTGTCAAGTCACACACTATGGAGGAAGCTTGCACAGTATTGTTCTGCAGTTGTGTTGAGGTGAGTGTGTGAGAAGGAGTCATTTAATATTTAGCAGACTGTTGTCCTCTGGGATAGGAAACCGTGCATTTTCTCCTAAAAGATAGTAACTTCGTACCAGAATACACGGCGTCACATCCCAGACAAGAAACTTCTCGATTCACGGTACTGAGAAAGTCAAATGTCTCTTGTGAATAAATATCGTAATAGCCCCATATGTTTGTGTACTATAAGTAGGAAACTGTGATTAGAAGTAATGGCACATGCGCAGAAACCAGTTTCTGTCTTTCGGCTCAACGGACGATTCCATGTACTCGTATATCAGCAGGATTGACTTTACAGTCGGCTAGTTGCGGCTTATGTACTGTTGCGGGAGAAGTTATGTTCCACATTCGTATGGACGTCACCGACTATCCATTCCATACCCCTTTTCCCCTATAATTCCCCTCCATCGCTTTTCTATGTGCCATCGCTTAGTAATAGTAGTCTGTCTTGTGACGTATTGTGCGAGGCAGATAACAAGTTGGGCACTTCAAAGCGACCGTGTAGTATCGAGAATTTATAGTGCTCGTGCCCTAGTATCACTGGACAGACCTCACAATGCGCGGCACAGATAAAACCTATCTGTAATTAAGTTATGTTGCGACTTCGTATTTTACCTTTTTCTATAATTTTAAACGTACTTTTATTAATCATTAATGCCAACTTTAATTAAATTCCCAATTCATTATCTCTGCAAATAGCCCAAGTCGTTCCGAATTTATGGCTATGAGTGATTTAGCCACAGAAGTTCGTACATGTGCTCTGTGTAAAAGTGTTTTATGACACAGTTTTCCAGTACAGATGCCTGGATGTCTCTAGCTGATTAACCTTTTAAAGCCTAGCGGTAACTTTACTTACCACCAGGTTTAACATTAAAAAAACTCTACGTGGTGCCCACATTGCGTTTATGTGTTTTGTACGGATCTCAGAACAAACAGCAACTTTTGCCTTATAAAACATTAAGAGACTGGTTTTTATAACCGAAGTGGAGAGTCTTTACAGCGCGGTACGCACTGAGTCCTTATATAAAACAGACACGATTCGTCTTTAAAGGGTTAATTTTGTTAAGGCTTGTTGAAAGAATCGACAGTTCCATAAAATTATACCTTCTGGGATTTGCATCAAAATTTCTGTGTCAATTGAACACCGCAACGTAAGAAATTAACGTGCAGCAGCAGAATTCAGTTCTTCCTATTCAAAACTTTGATGAAGAAACAAAATAATGCATTTTGTATATAAAAGTCGGTATTTTAACGTCAGTGAATATCTGCATGTAACATAATCCTGCTTGTGAAAATGTGGACGTTCAGCTGTGCAAGAAACTCACTCGTCTGGAGTGGAAACGGAAAGTTCCTGAAAGTTTAGAACAGGCTGCTACTGGCCCCATTCCCAAGCCAGATAAATCCATTCCGCAAGTTTAACATTCACTACTAAAGTGTTCTACAGTATTATCTCCCGTCTTCGCCTGGATGTACCAAGAGGTCTTTCCCTTAAAGTTTCCCACTCATTTTGATTCCTCATTTGTTCCGTATTCCACTGTTATTATTCTCGCAACAGTAAAAGCTCTTAATTCGGGGGGAAAAAAAAACATGATTTGAAAATACATTGTTATTACTAAAGAAGCATATGCATTTAAATTTGTATTGAAAGAGTTAGGAAATTTAAGCAAAGCGTAACTCCTGTGGCGCACTCTCTTCCTAGCAAGTCTGGTTTTTCAGCTAGTTTGTGGTTTCCCTGTATCCTAGCAAGAGTGGTTCGTTCAGTTTACAGTTCTGCTCATGCTCCATTGGAATACTGCTCTTAGCATAAGGAAAACAACTTATCTGGACAGCAACATTTCCGTTTTTGGCACATAAAATTTAGAAACTCCTAGCTTTTAAAAATGAAGAATCATATTCCTTGCCTCTGTTCCCAGAATTCAGTGGACATATTCGGGTACTGTCTTTAGGAAGAAGCTTGCCTTTGGATTTTTCTTTCTGGGGAAGGAACCCTTGCCAAGACCCTCAGGTAGGACGACGACGTTAATCATAACACTGAGTATGATTTGTCATCATTTGGTCTCAACTATCAGGGAAAGCGGTAAGAAATATCTCATTGGTTTGATACGACAGTCGTGACGAGAAACGGGTCGTCATTTCGGGCTTCCGCCCCGGTGCAAATGAGATCTTTCTCTCTTCTGAGATGGAATATTACGCAGCGTAGATTTGTAGGTAGTTAACGACGTTTAAGGACAACGTGTCTGTCCCATCTTCAAGGGTCAAGCAACCCAAGAAAAATATTCGTCCTGGATTGCTTGATCCTTGAAGATGGAGCCGAAAAGTTGCCCCGAAACGTCGGCAACTACCAATCTTCACTGCGTAACATCCTAGAAGAGCGAATATCTCAAGAAACGAGTCCTTTTAGAAAAGTTACTGACCTTTTAATGATGTTAGATTGGTAAGGCTGGGACGGGGGGGGACGGGAGGGGTGGTGTTAAGCCCCAAATCACGGCATTCTGTGACACCGTTACCGTCGTTTCTCGAATGTTGACCCGAAAATGGAGGGAATAATTGCTACATGTAAAAGGCCCTTTAATTTTGAAATTATTTATACCTGTTTTATAGCAATGCTTTCTGACGTTAATTTAATACTGTGAATTTAAAAGAGCCTGCTGTATTAAACGGAAGTATGTAGATAGTATCTAATGAGAACCGGCGGTTAAAGAATTAACTTCAGAGTTATTTTCGTGGTAAGTGCTCTTAGGCTGTACTCTGGGATAATATATTCAACAAGTTATGGGAGGAGTAAATGGGACAAGAACACGTGTGGGCTGTAGGACCACCACCAGAGCGCCGCGTAGCGTCAAAGAAACGTGTTAATTTATAGGCCTAATACTATGTGAATAAACGGGCCTTTCAGTGTAAAATAACTTATGTTTAACACGTACAGGCTGACTGGGAGAGCCAAGAATTGTGTTCCAATAAGAAGGCCAGGCGCTGAGTGAAGGGTAGTGTTCATCATTAGCACAGAGTTATGCGTGTTCTAACACAAGGCACCGAACACTTAAGAGAGAGTTGAACTTGTATTCCGCATCTTATAAAGATGTTTAAGGGGTTTAAGTTGAAGTTTTAGTTTTATAACATACGATTTTATATTTTATTATTACTGTTACTAATTTGGTGGATCAGAGTCCTTCAAAAAGTGTTATTCGTTGAGTTGGTCACGAAGTTTCCATCGTGTAAGTAGTCCGTGTCATAGAGACAAGAAAACGGCTTTATTACTCGTCTTGTGTAAGGGCAGAATTTCACTGATAAAATACGACAAGCATTCTCGGTTACATATTCTTAGTTAGTCGTACATAAACTGCCAGTATTAAGTCTGGTACGTAGTATATTGCGGACAGGCGGTGGCGCAGTTAGTTGAAGCACTGCACTACAAACCGGAAGGTGGCGGGTTCGATTCTCTATGATGTCACTGGAATTTTTCATTGACATAATCCTTCCGGCCGCACTATGGCCCTGGAGTCGACTCAGCCTCTAACAGAAATGTGTACCAGGAATATTTCTTAGCGGGGGCGGGGGGGGGGGGGGGGGGGAAAGGCGGCAGGTGCGTAGGGCTGACAACCTTGCCACCTTCATGCGCCCATTGTCTTGAAATCTGGGAGCCTCAACCTCCTGGACACCTCAGGGCCTCTCCAGGCTTGTAATGGGATTGTTCTGCCTCACACAGTACGTAACAGTGTCGGTAGGTAGGTTAAACTTTTAAAGCCTAGCGGTAACTTTACGTACCACCAGATTTAACATTAAAAAATTCTACGTGGTGCCCACATTGCGTTTATGTGTTTTGTACGGATCTCAGAACAAACAGCAACTTTTGCCTTATAAAACATTAAGAGACTGGTTTTTATAACCGAAGTGGAGAGTGTTTACTGCGCGGTACGGGCTGAGTCCTTGTATAAAACAGACACGCTTCGTCTTTAAAGGGCTAAACCAGGCGCGCACCCCGGTGGGGGGGGGGGCTGCTGGGCTGTAGCCCCCCAAATCAAGAAGTTTGTACCTTGTGATTTAAATTACGTGAGCCATAGAACATACATTTTTATGTGTATAAATGCCATTGCAAACAGTGTTGTGTTGGAGTTACATCGATGACGCAGTTTTAAAAATGAAATTATATATACAGTCTCAGGGTCGGTCGGTCAGTCAGTCAGTCACTCCCCCCCCCTTCCCCTCCAGTAAAAACTTGCTGTCAGGCATCTGACATATAATATTTAAATATGTGGGGGTGCGGGTGTGTTTTAAATTACGTACGCTGAATAACCTCAGCATTTAACAGACTCTCGTGCTCATGGTCCATGACGTCACCAACATGTTTTTTTTTTGCGTTTGCATGGATCACTCGGCGTATTTGTCGCCCTTCTGATGACACTGTTGCACGAAGCGACATTCCATCGTGCCTGTGATTTAGCCCGCCCAACACGCCGCGACCCTGCTGCACAGAACGCCATCTTAGACACGGCATGAACTCCAGTAATGCCACTGAGTAGTCCTTGTCAACGGATGGAATTCTGGGTACGGTTATATTACCTTGAAGAAACCAGTTTTCGGTTTTGGAATCTTACGACGAACTACTTCTTATTTGTCCGTCTGTCGGTTAAGGAAATGGCTAGTCAGAGATCAAGTGGGCGGAAAGAGATTGTTAATTTTCATTAGTACCCGCATTCTAAGAGACTCAGATTCCTGTTTCAGAGTATTTTTATAAGAGAATTATGGCATTTCTTCTTAGTAATTTGAAGTGTGCTGAAGAAAAATGTGTTTAGTATTTATTACTTTTTATAATGCATATAAATTGCCCCGATTGCTGCTGATTTTCGCTTTGGATTTGGTTTCGTCATTATTTTTATGGTGGCCAAAGTGTTTAGACGAACCAAAAGTATGAAAGCTGTTCTGGAACAAGGCGGAAGGTGTGCCTCAAAGGCCACGGAATATCCTAAACTCTTTCTTTACTACCGTATAATCCTGCACTGACTTTAATTCTCCTTTATATTAGCTGCATTGCAGATCCAAATGCCGTCCACAGAATCAGTGGAAATGCCATGTATCGTGTGCAGCTGCTAGTTCAACATACGTTATTATACATTATCAAGTTGGAATTACCAGCCTTGAAGACAACTGCAAATTGTCGGGCGGAAGACGTTGACACATGTTAAGTGATTCGCTGGTTGAGGTGCAGTCAACATACACAAGCACCAGAATTTATATCAAATGTTCGTAATCGATTCTGTAATGAATGTAGCCCACACAGATCTGCGTCCCGTAAAGCTGGAAGACTAAAATTAAGGTGGTTAGACTATATTGAGAATGATCTGAAATAGGTGGGTGTCAAGAAATGGAGGAAGAAAGCAGAAGACGGATCCGTATGGGCTATCATTGTGAAGGAGGCATTGGTTAACCTTTTAAAGCCTAGCGGTAACTTTACATACCACCAGGTTTAACATTAAAAAATTCTACGTGGTGCCCACATTGCGTTTATGTGTTTTGTACGGATCTCAGAACAAACAGCAACTTTTGCCTTATAAAACATTAAGAGATTGGTTTTTATAATCGAAGTGGAGAGTGTTTACTGCGCCGTACGCGCTGAATACTTATATAAAAACCAACACAGTTCGTCTTTAAAGGGTTAAACTATAAGGACCATATGCCGATGAATAAGACGACGTGCATCCCTTTCGTAAAGCCTTCGTCTCGTTGAACATCGTCAAAATGCAAGTAAGCGCGATTTTTCCTTCCTTCCTCTTCTGTTCCCATTAAATTGTGATGTAATCGGAATGCTGACATATGTTGGCCTGTAAGAAGATGCCGCCTGGGCGAGAAGAAGCGAAGAGGAATGAGGTAATCCGTTATGCTTCGTCAGCGCAAGAGTGATTCAAGTTGTATATGCCACTTAGAATTGAGTTTTAGCGATGATATAACGGGCTCAGATTCTACGGGATATCCATGACACTGTGCTTTTATCTGTTGAATCCATACATGGATAAAGCTCGCTGTAGGCGTATGGCTGTAAAGGAAGTGTGTCTGAAATCAAGTCGAAGACAGAAATGTTACAACGTGAGAGGCGCAAGTAAGAGAATGATCAAAGAAATTATAAACTGAGGAACTTCATACGTTGAACTCTTCGTTCATTAGTGATAAGTGGTGGAACGAAAAAAATGATTTGGACTAAATATGTAATACGGTTTGTTTAAGTGAGAAAACTTATGGTTGTGAAACTTGGTCTTTCACATTGAGGGAGGAACAAAGACTGAGGGTGTTCGAGAATAGGGTGCTGAGGAGGATATTTAGGCCTAAGAGGGACGAGGTGACAGGGGAGTGGAGAAGACTATATAATGGGAAACTTAATGACCTGTATTCATCACCAAATATTATTCGGGTAATAAGATTGAGAAGAATGAGATGGGCGGGGCATGTAGCACGTATGGGGAAAAGAGAGGTGCATACAGGATTTTGGTGGGGAGACCTGAGGGAAAGCGACCACTTGGAAGACTAAGGCATAGGTGGGAAGATTATATCAAAATGGATCTTCTAGAAGTGGGATGGAGGGCATGAACTGGATTGAGCTGGCTCAGGATAGGGACAGTTGGCGGGCTCTTGTGAATGCGGTAATGAACCTCCGGGTTCCATAAAATGCGGGTAATTTCATGACTAGCTGAGAAACTGTTAGCTTGTCAAGAAGCCCTCTGCTCCAGGGAGTTAGTTAGGTGAGAAAACTATATAGCCGATAGTGTTTTAATCGGAAAATGTAGTCGCGTATGTTTTGAAGTTATTCCCCTCCTTGTATAAAACGCCAAGATTCATTGCGGTGTTGACACGGCACTGCCTGTGGTTCCTACCTTGCGTCAGATTTATTCGTTTTAGATCAGGTTTAATATTATCTGTAATATTGTCTATTGTCTCTAAGTTCAGGTCTGCCATGCGTTTCTTCTTTTAAATGCTTTGAACCGCCATTTTGTATAAACCTCGATAGTTTCCGCGAAAGTTACATAGAGAATTGCTACAGGAATACAGCACAAAATTAAAACACATGCCTGTTTTTGTCCATGACTTTAATGTCGATTGGGAAAAATATTTGACGTTTCGGAGAATATGGTACCTAGGTTATTTTGGTCTATGCAGTCAGAACCGGATTAAGGGGCAGGCCAGCCGAGTGGCCCCCGGACCGCCAACCTATAAGGCGCGTTAACCCTTTAAAGACGAAGCGTATGTGTTTTATATAAGGACTCAGTGCGTACCGCTCTGTAAACACTCTTCACTTCGGTTATAAAAAGCAGTCTCTTGATGTTTTATAAGGCAAAAGTTGCTGTTTGTTCTGAGATCCGTACAAAAGACATAAACGCAATGTGGGCACCACGTAGAATTTTTTAATGTTAAACCTGGCGGTATATAAAGTTACCTCTAGGCTTTAAAAGGCTAAAGACGGAGCGTATCTGTTTTATATAAGGACTCAGTGCGTACCGCGCTGTAAACACTCTCCACTTCGGTTATAAAAACCAGTCTCTTAATGTTTTATAAGGCAAAAGTTGCTGTTTGTTCTGAGATCCGTACAAAACACATAAACGCAATGTGGGCACCACGTAGAATTTTTTAATGTTAAACCTGGTGGTACGTAAATTTACCGCTAGGCTTTAAAAGGTTAAGACGTCACTGGAGTAATCGGAAATATGGTGCTAGTAAACACAGGCGTCCACATCGGGCCTCCGCGGAGAGTGGCAACCGACAAACCGTCTGAGCCATGGCACGACCCTAGGCGGAATTTAACCTCTTAACCTAAATTGTATATAAAGATCCAGTTTCTGTCGCACAACGAACACACTACGCCTTCAGCAAATAAAGAGTAAAGTTATTTTCCTGCGCAGACCTCAAAGGCCTATGGTGGAGTGAAGGTATAGTGATACTCATTTTTAACTTCGGCTATAGGAGGTGTTTATGGTAAAATTCACGCCACCGTAGCTTTACCCCTCGGGATAACAGCCGTTGTTGCCCATTGAATACGGGCTGGGTTGGCCACCCAACGACAGTTCCCCGGTCGTCGAGGCTGTAGCCTAGTCTCTGTACCGACTGCGCCATCGCTGGTCCCTTCGCTATAAAAATCAGTCGTTTGATGCTGTAGAGGGGAATAACAGCTTGTTGTTGGCGGAATCACATTTAAACAGATCATTGCGCTCTGTGGACAGAATGTGGAGCATAAAAGGTGCACCTATTCCATTACAGGCCTACAGGGTCCCAGGAGGTTGAAGCTTCCAGATTTCAAGACAATCGGCACATGAAGGTGGTAAGGTTGTCAGCCCTAGGCACCGGCCGCCTTTACCCCCCCCCCCCCCCAGGAAAGGTCCCTGGTATTCATTTCTGTTAGAGGCTGAGTCGATCCCAGGACCATAGTGCGGCCGGAAGGATAAGTCAATGAAAAATTCCAGTGACATCATCGGGAATCGAAACCGCGACCTTCCGGCTTGTAGCTCAGTGCCTGAACCAACTGCGCGACCGCGTAACCCAGAAAGTAAGGCATGTGAATCTTAACATTTTAAAGCCTAGCGGTAACTTTGCGTACCACCAGGTTTAACATTAAAAAATTCTACGTGGTGCCCACATTGCGTTTATGTGTTTTGTACGGATCTCAGAACAAATAGCAACTTTTGCCTTATAAAACATTAAGAGATTGGTTTTTATAACCGAAGTGGAGAGTGTTTACACCGCGGTACGCACTGAGTCCTTATATAAAACAGATACGCTTCGTCTTTAAAGGGTTAAACCAGATGGTATATATTTTAACCACTGCATTTTGAAGGGTTAAGCATTCGCGTTTAATCCGCTGTTGCTCGCAGAGGTGATGCTCATGACGTGTGTGGGCTAAGTGGAAGGTTGCGATGGAGCCCTGTAATTCCGCAGCCACCTCGGGCCACACAATACAGTCAGCCCCTTGCCCCTCCCTGCAACCCGCGGTAACTCACCGGCGAATGATGACGTAACGTTCGTTAGTGACATGCAGGGAACTCAACGCGACTGATAAATCAGAATATGAGTCTGCCCAAACATCGCTTGTAATTTAAGAAATGTTTCTGTATTTCGCAAAAATACGTAGATTGTATAGGCTTTTTTTACTCGACGCTGAGAATAAAAGGCGAATGGGGAAAGTTTTCGTATTCTTGTGTAATTCGAGGGAAATTGAATGACTGTAATGTGATTTTATAGTTTTAACGGCGAATTTTTTGATGACAGGAGTCAATACGTACACGTGCAACAATGTTTACATGATAATTCAAACATCTACATTAAAAAATATATCAAAGACGAAAATAAAAGTTGTCCCTGTGCACAATATGAAGGTGGATGGAGGAAGAAGATATGTAGCACCACTCGTTTTTAACCCAGGCACAAGGTGGACAGAAATGGCCAAATTCACGCTCAGGCCGCTTTATCTCCGGAAAGAACCTCCGTACTATTGAACAAATATTTCAAATGTTATTAATTTTATTTCTAAGGAACTTAACTTCTTTGGTGGGTTGTGGTTAAAAAATAATTTCTAAGAGAGACATGTCGAACGAAGACGGGCGACCTCTTGCGCGATTTCAGGCTTCCGCCGCGATGTAGGTGAGATTTTCGCTCTTCCGGAATATTACGCAGCGTCGAATAGTAGTCCTGTACCGACGTTTCGGAACAACCTATCGGTCCCATCTTCAACGGTCAAGAAGCTGGGCGACATCTTGTTTTCTGCAGGACTCTGTTGACGGTATAGAAATCAAGGCGCCTGGTCAAGTGTCTGTGTTCATGGACACTGTGCTTAAAGCGAGGAGGCTGTAAATGTGTGTTAATGTGTACTAAGTAGGACACGTTTGTAATAGAGTGTAAGGATATAACTTACGCGGATATGGCATGTCGCTTTTATCCTGACAATGACCACAGCTGCTTTGTCACACCTAAATCTTCCATCCGTAGGACTTTCCATTGCAGTTTGCATGTTCAGAAATGCGACACTGTGTATCTTCAGTTGTTTCTGTTTGAATATTCAATGTAGCTATTGTTTGCGTCTGTAGAAATCGGAAGACGGAATAATTAAGTCTGAATTATTCACTTATTTCTGTCAGAACGTCGGTAACGTAAATTTTCTCGCACCGAGTCTCAGGATCCCGGTAGTTGCCGGATTAGCAGTTGTTGACTTAAGAGCGCGTTGTATCCTGCGATGTGGTGTCCGCACCAAAATCACGCCCGTAGAAGTTACAGTACAGCCATCAGACCGAATGTGACAGGGACTTGCCTCTTGGCCGCCACGTTCTTACGTCACATTCCACCACGTTAGTACCTTTAATAATAGTTACATTTTTTTGTAGGATATTTTCGTCAGTCATTTCTGGAGACGAAAGTACGTGTCGCACCCACGTGAGATGTTCGCGCGTCGCCATACTTTTACTGTAAGGGGCTTTACGAAATGCGGAAGTAGGCCAGTGATGCACTGGTGTTACATGCAAAGGCATTCAGTTGGTATTGACGATTATAGAATCAGGTCGACGGGGTCAAAAGTTGAAATTCGGACACGCACGCACGCGCACACACACACACAAACGCGCGCACACACAGAAAAACACACACGCACATATACACACGCCACACACACAGACACACACGTACACATACAAATACACACGCGCCACACACACAGACACACAAACACACGCAAAAACATTCTGACACATACACAAACACAAACACACGCAAACACACACATTCTTACACACACACGCACGCACACAAACGCATGCAAGCACACGTACGCACAAGCACACACACATGCGCGCTCCCACGCACACAAAAACACGTGTAGAAGATGATGATTTCATAAGCCTGCATTTTTCCTTTAAAGCAGGAAAGTAGACAGCGTTACGTGTAATGAAAGTGGAACTAACAGACTTTTGTACTGAGCCTCGATAACAGGTATATTTTGAAATTAACGGCTTAGGAAGAGAAGCATGACCGACAATTTAGTCCACACAAAGGCTACTGGCGATTCTGTAAGTCCTTGAATCAGTGATGTAATAAACCGTGTGAGGCCTTTTAATGTGTTAAATTTTGGCGAATAAATTAGCACGTCCTCCCTTCTGTGAGGCAAGCAGACATGTAATGTTGGTAACCAAGAATACATTCTGACTCAGCAAACAACACATTCATTACAGCCTTAAAAATTCAAACAGTTACTGCAGCTGTGTTTTGTCTTGGGCAGTTGACCGTCGTAAGTGGAAGCTTTGATAATGAAGGATGGTTAGGCATGCGAGAATAAAGGAATGAAATGGGTATAGTATGGTGAAAATTATAGGCTGTGTAAAGTAAGTATTGAAGGAAGGATGGAAGGATGGAAAGAAGAAAATTGAAACGGTATTTTAAGGGTTGGGAAATTGAGAGCAAGAGAGAGAGAAGAAAAGGTGTTACAAGAGAGAAAACAAGGAAAATGGAGCGTATTGCAAGAGGAGAAAGTTCAGAGAATAGAAAGCACTATATGGTGCGAAAACTGACAGCAAGGATAGTATAATGAGAGAATTGAGAAAGACTAAGGCATTATGTGACAAGAAGCTGAGAGAAATCACAGCGTTGCAAGGGGAGGAAAATTAAGAGATAAACGCGTTAAAAGGGAAGATTATGAGAAAATGGCGTTAAAAACGAGAGAAATGGGAGAAATAAAGACATTTCAAGAGCAGAAAAACTGAGGCAAAATAAAGTCTGTGTTTAACAGGACAGTGACTACAAGAACGGCGTTACAGGATGAGAGAAACTTGAAAAAATGAATTAAAAATTCTGCGTGTTAATTGGTATTGACGAGGAGTGAGGAATGGCAAAAGACAAGAGAATGTTTGGGGAAATACGGGACAAGATTTTCACTTAATTTTATTTTGTGGTATCCCTTTCGCGTTAATTGTACTGCAGTTACGCGTACTTATATGTACAGTGCATTAATTATCACAATAGATTCTATAATCATTGGTAAGGTGAAGTTTTAGTGAGCTGGTCATGCGTAAGGAGATGAAAAATGGAAGCTTACCGCGCTTGCAGTTTGGAATCTTCTTTAACCTTTATCCTGCTAATGTGGAATATATGGCGAGCTGCTAATAATGCCAGCACCACTCGGCTACCAGCTAGGCCCTTTTGGTAGCCAAGTAAGTAAGTGTGTGCACACAGATACGACATAGGACGTCTTTCACGATTGATTCAGTGTTAAGACATTGTGCAGAGAAAGAGAAATAGACAAAGGTGATACTTTCAGCGTTGCCAAATGTAGGTCACCAAATATTACACATTAGTGGTGCTGGCATTATTAGCAGCTCACCATATATTCCACATTAGCAGGATAGAGGTTAAAGACGGCCAACTTTCGAGATGCAGAAGGAACGCTGTGTTAAATATAATCTGGATAACGGCAATTTAGGGGAAGGAAAAGTGGATGTAACCAGCTTGTGATCCTGTCCAACTGTATGACTTCTGTGTTGGATTCGATCTTGCTATTCAATTATCATCTAAGTTAGCTACAGGTGTAATAGTGAGGTACTCAGTACCTAACTCCATGGAAAGTTTTGCTATTGAGAACATAATATTAGCCAAGTACAGCAAAATGCATTTATTTCACAGCCACAAGTAATGGCCTTTTATACTGAGTAGAGTGTTGGCGAAGATTTTTAGTGTAATAATTGCTCTGTTATTACTCTCTTCATGGAGGTTCTATAGCTGTCCGCATTAACTGGAGATGTCATTACGGATGGCAAACAGCTTATCTAATTTCATGTGTGAAGCTCGTACCATAAAAATCTGCTGAACTTGCAAGTGACGCCAAAATCCAGCTATCTTGTATAAATTACAGAGTGAAAAGCAGCATTCCGTGTGCTACACGCATATAAAATTGTGTTAATTAAGAAATAGAAGGCAGTTATATCTTAACCTTTGAACGCCTGGCGGTAACTTTACGTACCACCAGGTTTAACGTTAAAAAATTCTACGTGGTGCCCACATTGCGTTTATGTGTTTTGTACGGATCTCAGAACAAACAGCAACTTTTGCCTTATAAAACATTAAGAGACTGGTTTGTATAACCGAAGTGGAACGTGTTTACAGTGCGGTACGCACTGAGTCCTTATATAAAACAGACACGCTTCATCTTTAAAGGGTTAAACTGTATTATCCCTTTTTGGGTAAAGGTTTCATATGTTGAATTGTACATTATTTTTAAAGTATCACAGTATTAACTTTCCATAAGTCCCTACGCATTCTGTGCTCGTAGCCATAACCTAACCTTCCTTTGCTTCACGTGTTTCATTCGTCGTGACGCAAAATGAAGACAAGCAATGACTTACACGTGTAACACTCTGAAGTATCAGGGCTTACCTTGATTTTATTCCTCACAAGCGATTTGGGTACACATGAAAAAACCTCTGGTGACAAAGGAAATCATTTGGATAGTTCTTGACCTCCCACATTGGGCGGTGAGTTTACGGTACTTTAACAAACGCTCTTAAGCTGTCTTCGACAACATAAGATTAACCTTTTAAAGATGAAGCGTATCTGTTTTATATAAGGACTCAGTGCGTACCGCGCAGTAAACACTCTACACTTCGGTTATAAAAACCAATCTCTTAATGTTTTATAAGGCAAAAGTTGCTGTTTGTTCTGAGATCCGTACAAAACACATAAACGCAATGTGGGCACCACGTAGGATTTTTTAATGTTAAACCTGGCCGTACGTAAAGTTACCGCTAGGCTTTAAAAGGTTAAGTTACAGGTTTCATCCGCTGGTCACATTGCTACTGTGTTTCAAGTTCATTTCTTTTGTTAGGTTTAAGGTAGTGATTTCGATGTTGGTTTAGTACTTAATTAATCAACTACGCAGGATATTAGAATCAAAATACGTTTATTTATAAAAATAGACCATTCAGACTTACCTTTCTGATACTAAAACATCTGAAAGATGTAAGCACTGCACAGGTTTTATACTATTACCTTGGAGTCTACCCTTCTGCGTCGATTTCATTTAGTGACAGATGTTTCACACTATATGAATATATAGATACATAAAAATTTAATGTGAGGTACATTAGAGTTACTTCATGTACCTCCCCTTTCTCTCTCTCTGTCTCGCTTTCAACCTGTCTGTGTGTCGCTGTCGGCCATATTTGCTTCAAGGCAATTTTTCCGTTCGTCATGGATGGATGATAGAATTATAATTTCACATACGCTTTAATTAGCTTGTGCCCTGTTGTTGGTACTCCTTCTCTAAACAGGTTTATTATCGTTATGACATCTATACCTACTAGGCTGTATTCTACAAGGCGATATGAATGGACTAAGGACTTGCAGCCTGCAGACTTGCGTAGAGTGTAAGGAGTAACTAAAGAAACTGAACTAATTTAGATGATTGTTATTTAGGGATTCTTAACGCATTTTTCACGTGTACGTATGTAGGTTTTGGGGGAACAGTATACCTCAGCACCCACCATATCTGTCCAGAGGAGAGGCTGTAGGCTTCGTACTCACCCACATGAGGAACCATGCTTGTCGATTTATTGAAAAACGTAAGGACTCCATAATTTATTGTTTATCGATTGCGTAACTGCATGAAGAAGGGCATATACGTCTTTATGAAAAGTCACTCACTGAAGTAGTCTAGAAATTTCCTGCCTTTTGGGGACTCATTTTTATTGCTGTGCTCCTATGAGGTCGGCATTGGATCATGTATTGAGTCACGTGGTTCCAGTGAATGTCATTACATCATGTTTATATACTGCATTATCTTTCCATCAATGTCTCTATCTTCGAAATGGTCACTTCCATTCATGTTTTCCTGCTAAAATTTCGTAGTAATTTTTCTACTGCGTGCTTCATATTCCACCCAATCAAATTGTATATGATCACCCTAAAACACTTACTCAAAAGTGTATTTTACAATTTTCTCATTACGCAGTTTATCCCAGTTACTTGTTACTGCCTGAAGCATAAACCCAAATAAATACAGCTGCATGACGTCAAAATGTTTTCACGAAGCCGCATTGCCGTATCTGTACTCAAATATATGCGTCCATATTCTGCTTCGGAAAAAAATAATCCTATAATTTTGTAATTAAGCTTCCACTGTGACTAGATTGTATGAAAGATACCGAAAGATTAAACATGTTATAGAGCGTGTATGGAACAACACTAGCGCCACAACGTGATGTTCCTGACCTGAGACAGTTCCTGTCGCAGACGCGGCTGGCGGCTGATTATAATGCTTCAATGGCTACTGGCTTTGAACAGACAGGTTAGTGTATCGAGATATATAATTTGGGTTTGTGACAAACTAAGCAGTAGTTATTATGTTATTTTGCCTAAGGATCATTTCGAAATATGCGTTTTAAGAGTTGCAGACTACTGTTGTTAGGCTGTCTGAAGGAAGGGCAGGGAACCAATTAGTATGAATGCGCTGAGTCTGTGGGCGCATACTGACGGAAAAGAAGGCCCACATAACTGAGAGAGATAAGTAAAGTATTTGGACCTGACAGGAATGGAATAGGCGCAGGCGAAAATTAAGTAGCCCACAGCAATGTTGGTGGTATTAATTTGAAGTTAGCACACCGCTGTTGTTGAGGATTCGAGAATTCGGCAGGGCGGCGCCATGACACTGTCTTTTTCCGCGATTCGAAGGATTTTGTCGCCTTCAGCTTTAAAGGTAATCAGTCTTCGTGGACTCTCCATTGTCCATTCCGCGCACGCGATATCACAATAATATGCATGAGAACCATTTTAACCTGAACTGTGTATCTTATTTACCTATTGCCAGATGTTCCCCTGAGGATGATGCTGTCAACGCATCGAAACAAGTTGGGATGTGCTTAAAGTTTTCTGTAAAGGTTACTTTATTACATATTTTAACACTTTAAAGCCTAGCGGTAACTTTACGTACCATCAGGTTTAACATTAAAAAATTCTACGTGGTGCCCACATTGCGTTCATGTGTTTTGTACGGATCTCAGAACAAACAGCAACTTTTGCCTTATAAAACATTAGGAGACTGGTTTTTATAACCGAAGTGGAGAGTGTTTACAGCGCGGTACGCACTGAGTCCTTATATAAAACAGATACGCTTCGTCTTTAAAGGGTTAATGTTTGTGCACGGGTTCGTGTATGAAAAAATTTACAGTCTTCATGGGCTGACTAAATTTTAAATTTCGCCCTTGAACAGGCCATGAAGGCCGAAAAGGGGAGTAGAGTTATAGCTCTACTCTTTCGTTAACTTCGGAGCTGGATGGGGGTTGGTGGTCAATGCCACGCACGGGGCGATTTACCCCCAAAGGAAGAGACCCGGTACCCGTTGTACAGGAAGCTGAGTGGGCACCAGGGCCAGTGTGGAAGGGTGCCGAAAATCTCGCCCCAGCTAGGAATCGATGCCCAGACCGTCCAGTCCGTAGCGAGTCGCTATACCGTCTATTCATGGGCTGTTTACATACTGATTATGTAGGTCTATATATACCATACGCCGATCTCGGTGGCCGTGTGGTCTAAAGCCTAAGTCTGCGGCTTCCTGATTGCTGGGATAGCGGGTTCGAATCCCGCTGAGGGCATGGATGGTCATTCCTTTTGCTTGTTATGTAGGTAGCGACCTCTGCGATGAATTAGTCACTCGTTCAGAGGAGTCCTAGCGGTGTGTGCGTGTCTCATTGTGTGTGATATAGCAACCTCAACACTGAGGCGATCTGGGCCTGATTTGGGCTGTTACACCACAGAAAAAAAATGCATATCCTGTACGTGTACTTTAGTGTGTAGGGCCTGCTACGTAAAGCCTGAGGCTTCAAATTGCGTCCTTGTGCAGGTCAGTCTTGCGGTCACGGTCGCCTGCATCCAGTGGCGGTGGTTGCAAAACAATAACCTTCACAAAAACACTAATCACCAACAAATGCACAAAGAGTTTTATCATCAATTGTAACAGACTCTATGTTTCGACCCTGCTGGGTCATCTTCGGTGAGAATTTTTGTTATCGTTACACTAAGGTTGCACTTTACAGTTGAGTGAGAATGTGCTGTTGACTGTGTACTGCGTTGTTTTCTGTGTGGTCCCGGCCTGGCTGCAGGCCGGGACCACAGAGAGTTCACGCCTCCAGTACACAGTACACAGTCAACAGCACATTCTCACTCCACTATAAAGTGCAACCTTAGTGTAACGATAAAAATGTTCTCCCTGAAGATGACCCAGCAGGGTCGAAACATGTCGGAGTGTGTTACAGTTGACGATGAAACTCTCTTTGTGCATTTGTTGGTGATTAGTGTTTTTGTATAATATAGTGCACGGGCATGGAACACATTACAATAACCTTTGTTTAGAGTCGGACATCGCAGGTGTTTTGGTCGGTGTCGCAACTTTGACTTTGGCACATAAATATTTTTCTAGACAGTAACACTGTTTGTTCTACGAAGCTAGTGCGCCTATTCCGCGAAACTGTGATTTCGTGCTATCCGTGGATTATGATGACATTCAGCAGTGGATCGTGGATAGTATAACGGGTGGAAAGGTAACTGGGAAAAGGAAATTGTCAAAATCTTATCTTTGAAATGTCAGATGGCTCTCTGGTGGTAATTTAACATTGAGGAACTTCTAGATTTCTGGCATGTCGCAGTATCGTATGCATAAAATAAAATATGCATACGTTTTGGACCGATCAGCTGCATCTACTTTCAGTGTGGAAACGAAAGTGCAATTAGCAGATTACTTCAGAACACTGATAGCCACATTCGAATTTACACATTTTCTTAAATGAAGGACAGTGCGTTATGTTTTCATATAGTTGCAACAATATGAACCTCTATACTCACGCAGAAGTTAACCCTCAGCTTATACCACTTTGTCTTTTAACAGTGCAATTTACGCATTTTCTTAAATGAAAGACAGTGCGTTATGTTTTCATATAGTTGCAACAATATGAACCTCTATACTCACGCAGAAGTTAACCCTCAGCTTATACCACTTTGTCTTTTAACAGTGCAATTTAGGAGGCTGCGGCGGGCTGGCTTTTTCCATGCTTAGGCTGTGTTAGTTAGTGTCGACACCCCATATTAAATGTCATTACGGCATTTTTGCATTAACATAGACTGAGTTGCAAAAGTTGGTGTTGCCAATAAAAATAACTCGACGCAGTTCTCCTAAAAGTAAGTGCAAATGACATAACAGTTTTAACCAAAACACAAGAAACATGTTTTATGTAATTCCGGAGAAAGAATAGATTTGTTCTTGAAGCCTCTGACAGTCAATAAAAGGCCAGTGGCGGACTGTCCTTCCGGTGTTATATCTTGGCAGAAGGTGGGATTTTTGTGCCTGCAGCCTTACCTGGATCGCTAACAGGATCCACCAAACCTTTTTTCTAATGTGTATTGGGGGATTTTTCTCGGGAGAAATGCAACCCTAAGTTGAGTATTGACCACGTGCCTCTGCACACACGTAACGGTGACGTCACGCTCGTCAGCCCCCGTTCCCGTCCTCATGGGTTGGTGCTTACGCAGCTTCAGCAGGGAGTTATTGTGTTATTCATCTCCATGCTTTAATTAACCCTGTAAAGACGAAGCGTATCTGTTTTATATAAGGACTCAGTGCGTACCGCGCTGTAAACACTCTCCACTTCGGTTATAAAAACCAATCTCTTAATGTTTTATAAGGCAAAAGTTGCTGTTTGTTCTAAGATCCGTACAAAACACATAAACGCAATGTGGGCAGCACGCAGAATTTTTTAATGTTAAACCTGGTGGTACGTAAAGTTACCGCTAGGCTTTAAAAGGTTAATAATCACATGTGAAAACACCAACAAAACGCACAGTATTGTATTATATAATCTGATAATTAACGTATTAAAAATTGAACTCCGAAATGTTTCGAACTTCTTCGGGTCATTTTCAGGGAGTACAAATCTCTTATGTATGTGGGTATATAAAATGTAGATCTTGTGTGAATAATGTAATCCAAACATGTACGGTATATAAAAACACAGTAACCTGTAGTCAGCGTATGCTTTGCACATTATGCAAAATGTACATGGATGCAGACCGCCGAAAGTACCATGACTCCTGGACAATATCTAAATAAAGGCCAGTATATGAATAACCTTGAAAAGTTTGATATTCAGCTACACATTTCTAACAACACACTTACAGCTGAACAGATAAATTCTAAAATCCTTTTACGACGGTGCATAACATTGTGTGGTGATGGGTTTATGGACTTTGTCCATCGTCTGAAGATTAAAATATTAAAAATATTAAAAAATTAAAATCACAACGTTTCAGAAGCTGTCTCTGCTTCCGTCTTCAGGTGAATGGAGGGAGAGAAGGGAAGAACAGCTACTCTGTTGGGCCCCTTAGAGAGAGTAGGTGTTCTTCTCTTCTCTCCCTCCATTCACCTGAAGACGGAAGCAGAGCCAGCTTCCGAAACGTTGTGAATTTAATATATTTAATATTTTAATGTTCGGACGATGGATAAAGTCCATAAACCTATCATCACACAGTGTTATAGCTGAACAATATATCGGGCACCATAATACCTCATTTGAAGCAATCTGTGACCTCCAGTCACAATATGCCGTCATGTGACACGCACCAGCCTACAGGCATGCAGCTCCTCTCCAACGTCACTTCTTAGTATCCTGCTTACAGCCGCACTACAAGCTAGGCAATTTGCTTCTGCGATGCGGTATGTACGTAAATACAACTACCGTTTTACTTCCTATATATCATATAGTGTACATTACTTATTCCTATGCTTATTCCCTGTTATTTTAATATTACGTTTCAGAACAGGGGGCCGCGGTGGCGCAGTTGGTTGAGGCACTGCGCTACAAACCGGCAGGTCGCGGGTTCGACTCCCGACATAATCCTGACATGATCCTTCCGGTCGCACTTTGGCCTTGGAGTCGACTCAGACTCTAACAGAAATGAGTACCAGGAATATTTCCTGGGGGGGGGGGGGGGGTAAAGGCGGCCGGTGCGTATGGCTGACAACCTTACCACCTTCAAGTGCCGACTTGTCTAGAAATCTGGGAGCCTCAACCTCCTGGAACCCTCAGGGCCTGTCCAGGCCTGTAATGGAACGGCTTTACCTTTACCTTTAGCTTTAAGTTCAGAACACTTGTAATCCCATTATTTTATAAAACCACCCCATATGAAGCACTTCATCCGATGTGTGTCTCCACAACAGCCTTCGAGCCGTCTGGTAACATCAAAATTTAATTTTAGCTTAATGTATTTACACAATATGTACTTTTATACATATATGATTGATTCGTACTCCTTGAAGATGAACCAAAGAGGGTCGAAACATGTTGCAGTTGAAGTTTTAATGTTTTTATTTAAAATTATATATTACAGTATTGTGCATTTTGTTGGTGTTTTCTTGTGTAGTCAGTAGGTAGATTAACAAAATGGCCTTATGCCTGTATTCCAGTGATCGGCTTTGTATGAGATTTTGGAGGTTGTGCTTATTTTTTGTATTTTCTTAAAGCTGTATTAACAGATCAGCCATATACCTGTAAAGTTCGATATAAAGTACCTTCACTTTAGTCAAGTAGGCTATAAGAATTGATTTTTGTTATACAGAAGACAATATTATAGAAGCATCCTTCAGTCAGCCTTGACTCGGGTAACGCATTTATTATTCTTAATTCTTCAAAATGTATTCGTTTAATCGGGCGCTTTGGCAAAATTGCGGAAAGCGACTGTTAGCTTTCGTCATGCCTTTCCTTTTGCCAGTCCGTCCGCATGGAAAGATTCGGTTTCCACTGGACGGATTTTCACGAAACTTGATATTTGCCTATTTATCGAAAATATGTCGAGAGAGGTCAAGTTTCATTAAAATATGACAAGAATAAGGGGTACTTTACACGAAGGCCCATGTACGTTTATGATAATATCTCGCTCAGTTCTTCTTAGAATGAGAAATGCTTCAGACAAAGAGTTGTAGGAAAAATCAAAACAAAGTTTTTATGTTCAATAACTTTTTCCCAGAAGTCGTTTTATTTATGAGATAATGTGTAAAAATACGGTGAAGACGGACAGGCTGCAGGTGACAATATAATACGGCGCATGCGCTTTTCGTGCCGGACAACTAAGGTTACAGACACACAGTCAGAATATGTAATACTTATTGCTTTTCCACGGCAACAATGGTTACCCGAACACGCCCCATTGTTACGTTTGTACGTACATTGCCTTTCTTGGTTTTTTTTTTTATTTCCTGATTACGCACACGTGATAGGTTAATTGTTGCAACTTGGGCCTGTCGCGTCCGTACGGCCAATAGAATTTAGTTGCAACAGCGGACCACCCTAGCGGCGAATTAAGTAATTATCGCAGTTTAGCCCGGGGTGATCCCGCGAACAATGACAAGGTGAGCGCCCGCAAATGATTAATCAATCGTGTAACAATACAAAGCTGTCTGCCAGCCCGGCAGATGGCAGGCCTGTTCTATTATTGAGCTGTCTGTGGCCGGAACCACAGACTAGTAAAAAGATCCTTAATGTGGCCAATACAGCTACGCAATTGAATCGAAAAACAGAGTTCATTGCCGTTCAGAGTGACTGGGCGATATGTATGTCTTCTTATTTTCCTTCCCAACAAGGTGTAGGCCATTTTGAGTTGTTCGAGGATAAACTGAAATATTTTCTTGTTTGTCGGCCCACCAATTCTTGTTGATAACTAGATTTATATGGTAGAGTCTATCTTGAAAATCTATACAGAGCTATTTCTTATGTGTGACACATTTACTGACTTGAAGAAATTGCAACTTGTCACAGGTATTCACCTCCCCTAAACGTATGGAAATATATTCGTTCTTAAACCAGTCTCACGATGTCGCTCCATGTGTTGTTGTCACAAATTATGAGTGTGGTGCCTCCAAACGATTTTGGGATATATACGTTCCTACTCGGTTCCATATTCAGTGGGAGGTTTCGACCTCCTTCCTCTTAATTCTTCATTAACCTTTTAAAGCCTAGCGGTAACTTTACGTACGACCAGTTTTGACATTAAAAAATTCTACGTGGTGCCACATTACGTTTATGTGTTTTGTACGGACCTCAGAACAAACAGCAACTTTTGCCTTATAAAACATTAAGAGACTGGTTTTTATAACCGAAGTGGAGAGTGTTTACAGCGCGGTACGCAATGATTCCCTATATAAAACAGATACGCTTCTTCTTTAACGGGTCAATTTGGTAATAACGTAAGTTACGAGTTTAGTGTTATTTTTTTCTAAATGTGACGCAGCTTCTACAGGTCTCTATAATTTTATCACTGCCATACTGCAACGTTTGTTGTTAATTCTAGACAAACAAGGATACGCTCACAAAACAAAATATACAAAATTTATTTGTATGTATTTTAATTAAATATACTTAGGTATAATCTTTTGGAAACTGAGATCGGGAAACCTTCTGATAAACGCCGCTTTTAAGAGTGAAAATGTGGGAGAGAATAACATTAGGATCGATTATTGGGGACATATTTCAAAGATGGGTCATGGATGAACTTTGCTGAAATATCGGATTTCGTCTTAGAGGTGCTCTACATTAGAGGTTTAGTGTCACAGATTTACCTTATGGCGTTTATGGAAAAAAATAAATTAATGAGTTCTAAAATAAGGAATTCTGTCAATATTACCCTCTTTCTTCATTGGCAATTGTATAGTTGTTCGTAGAGAATACGAAGTGGCCAATGATAGCTTCAGGATGTGGTTTATAATACGCTAACTTTCTTGCACACTAGCTCCAGCCTTGTACATGCACACAGTAGCTCCAGCCTTGTACATACACACAGTACCTCCAGCCTTGTACATACACACAATAGCTCCAGCCTTGTACATACACACAGTAGCTCCAGCCTTGTACATACACACAGTAGCTCCTGCCTTGTATGTACATACACACAGGCTCTTCTGATAGCTCTAAATTTTCATGAATATGACTGGCAAATAATATGATTGTCTATTACCCCGTTTGCGGTCAATTATTTTGGTTTTGTTTTGTGGAAGAACAAATGAATAATGACTCTCTGAGTGTGCTTTAGTGAGTTCTGAATGAAAGTGATTTGCTGACATATTATTGCATGTCTGGTTACCAGAGGCCTGTCAGAATTGGTGCGTTTTTAAATAAGAAGAGTAAGAGTTAGCGTGGTAGAGGCCCTAAAAATTATTTTTTAAGAATTGATATTACATTATTAAAATTATTTTAAAAATCCTATCCAGAGATGAGGCGCATCAATATGTGAAAAAAAGTACTCACCGTTGTTGGTTATAAACGAGACAAGCGTAGGAGATCGAGTTGTAATTCGAGAATAGCCTATTAAGAGGGATTCTGGGTTAAAAATATAATCGGGTCCAAGGGTCCAGTAACAGTTATGCACGGACGCACTACTAAGTGGCAGTGTTCTGCAATACACTTTGTGTGTGTGTGTGTTTGGTGTCGTCTATGTGGACGTAATTCCGCCAATCTGAAGATGGAAGCAGCACTCTTCTTCGAAAAGCCTATGTCAACCTACGACACCACACGGTGTTAAAACTGAGAAGTCAATTATGTGTTGAATAGGCATCGTAACATCCTGGAAATGTTTATAGACAGCTTGAACCGTTCTGCAGGTCTAGGCATAGTCCGTGGGAAGCCATGTCTACCTTGAATTACCCGTAAAAGCAATCCCATTACAGGCCTGGACAGGTCCTTAGGATTCCAGGAGGTTGAGGCTCCCAGATCTCTAGATAATCGACACATGAAGGTGGTAGGTTGTCAGCCCTACGCACCAGCCGCCTTTACCCCCCCCCAGGAAATATTCCTTTCTGAAATATTCCAGAAATATTCATTTCTGTTAGAAGCTGAGTCGACCCCAGGGCCATAGTGCGGTCGGAAGGATTATGCCAATGAAAAAATGAGTACCAGGAAATACTCCTGGTACTCATTTCTGTTAGAGGCTGAGCCGACCCTCGTACCTGAGCTTTTGTACGTACAGTGAGTAATTCTTGCTTACAGCGTGGTCGTTCAACATCGATTTAAATACCTGGTACAAATCGCCAGCTATATCACTGGATTTACCAAATTTTTATTACTGTAACAGAGTTAATTATTTTTTCTTATTTGACCACCCATTCATTAATGGACCTATAATTGTTTCGTTCGTGTTCTTAGTCCTTCCCTCTTTTACCTACTTGTTCACAGCAGGTGTCGAGGTTGTTTATTTTCACTTGATAACACTCAGACACACACCACAGTCGGTAGGACTCCTCTGGACGAGGGATCGGCCCGTCGCAGAGACCTCTACCTGACAACACAAACACTGTACAAGAGACAAACATCCATGCCCCCGGTGGGATTCGAACACACGATCCCAACAAGCTCTCGGCCGCAAACCTACGCCTTAGACCTCGCGGCCACTGGGATCGACACATATAATTGTGTAGCGTCACATGATTTTATGGTAGTAAATAACAATTGTGTAGGGGTGTGGAACGAAGTGTTAGTGGCCTGATTTAAGGTGTTATCACGAAGTGTATGTGGAGGGAACGTCCATTGAAGGTACTCCGTATTCCGTCGGAGATTCGAACTGGACCCCTCACCAGCAGGCTTACGTCAAAAACAGTTCCTGCTTAAACAAATTTTGTCGATTTTGATGAGCGTTTAAAACCGGAAACGGAAACATTTAAAATTGCAGGTGTTGGTAGGATTGTGGCAATTCTCAAAACACACTGCCGACGTACGGCGAGAGAATGAAGTTAATAGATGGTGCGGTTAATTTCTGTTCAGAGGTGTCGGTGGCAGCAGATTAACTGCACGCCCACTTCCGGATCTCTGTTACACGGACTGTGTCATTATTCTTATTTTTCAACCTACAGAAAGGCTTACATTTCCTACAATTTCATCACGTTCACAATTACATTTCAATTACCACCACAACCCTGCTGTCCAGGCGGGCGGTATTTGTTTACAAGCAGAGTTTCTGTTAAACGAAATAACTGTAGCCACTCTAGATACATACTGCATCTTTCATTTCCGGTAAAGCTATTTAGTTTATATGCCATATGATCAACGCCGCCCCCCCTCCCCCGGGCTGTTGTCCTTAATTTTACGGACTGCGAGCAGAAGCCCAATTTTTTTTAAGAAGGGTTGCATTTATTGTTGGCGTATTTTGAGGTGGAACGTTGGGCAAGGCATGGTCTCGTCTTCAGCACGCCGAATCAACTGTAGGTTTCAAGCAGGGCTGTGGGGTCGGAGTTGGAGGGAGTTTTAGGTGGAGTCGGAGTCGGTAAAAATGTACTGACTCCGACTCCGAACTCAGTCTAAAATCTTAACTGGATACTCCAAATCCAGAGCCCTGATAGCTGCAGTAACCATTAGACTTAACCTTTTAAAGCCTAGCGGTAACTTTACATACGACCAGGTTTAACATTAAAAAATTCTACATGGTGCCCACATCGCGTTTATGTGTTTTGTACGGATCTCAGAACAAACAGCAACTTTTGCCTTATAAAACATTAAGAGATTGGTTTTTATAACCGAAGTGGAGAGTGTTTACAGCGCGGTACGCACTGAGTCCTTATATAAAACAGATACGCTTCGTCTTTAAAGGGTTAAATATAGGTTATAAGTCAAAAAAGTAACCCCGTGATTCACATGGTGGTGATGAAATGTCTTATAGGTTTACCATTATTAATACATATTGAGCTTTTATGAAGGAGTCGGAGTCGGAGTTTTTGTGTACGGACTGCACAGTCCTGGTTAAAATACAGCTGGCGTTCGTTATCTAACTCAGTTGAATGGACAAGTTTGCATCTTGTAGGTGTATACTTATTTCGGCAATGAATACGTCCAGTAAGGTCAATTTGACGCTGTCCATCCCGTTGTGTATACAGACTTACATAAACAACACTGCGTATTCCGTCTCACACAGCCTGTATTTATTATGATTATTACGTTTTCAGACGCTACGTGTTTCGATCAAGCCGATCACCGTCAGATGCTTATTTATATAAAAACTCAAAACTCAATGTAAAATCTCTTGGTCCTTGAGGATAGGACCGATACGTTTTCCCGAAACGTCGGCAAACAATCACCACACGACGCTGCGTAATATTCCAGAACAGAGCAGATTTCATCAACATCGCGACGGAAACCTTAAATCAAGGCTAATAAATGATGGGTAATTGAGTAAGTCTTTATTAATGGCACGCTAACCACAGGTTGACTGACTGAAAACTGATGTGACTTATTGTGTGCAAAGAATAACGTGTCTACGAGTGTAGTAAAAATGGTAACTATGGCGGCATGACGACACACCAATATTGATCTACATTTCGTGCCATGTCTCATTGGACGGTGCTGCTCCCTGGTGTCAACAACACGTACTTGACCAACTGTTCGTTATGTACATGATAATTCTATAATATTCAATGCAGGCCTGCGCAAATTCCTACGTAAAAGCAGTTAGCATGTTTCTAAATAAAACACTAAATGTCGTAAAATTTTACATATTGGAGGTGTAAATAAGCAACATCTTGCGGCCAAAAAATAAATAGCATAGCCGAATTCGTCAGAGTGTGTCAGTGGGTTCAGTATGCGATGTTTTCGTTCATTCACTGTATACGCCGTGCAAAGCAACTCTTCCGAAAGATGCCATTTAAACTCTGGGTCTGTCTGTGAGTGAAGGTTAGCTGGGATACTTAAATTACGGAAGTGACCGATAAAACATTGATCGGCCGGAATTTGTTTTCTGATACTGGCACAGAGTTTTCTGTTTTCATGCAACGCCGGATAAACTCTGGGGCCGACACAGACGGTTACCAGTAAACAAGGACGTTTTTGTAGTAGTTTAAGCGTGAAAATAACTACAGACCTCAATGGAGGCAGCGGATAAGAATGCATGGATCCTTACCTACATTCCTACGTATGTTTTCGTATAGAAAGGTGTTAGAGCAGAGGAAAGATTAGAACTGTATATAAATTTTTGTTGGGAAACTTGACATAAATACACGTGGTATGTCTATACGCCTAAAAATGAGGAGCAGATCGGAGGATAATATTGAAGTGGACCTGAGGCAATGCAAATTACAGGTCATGAACTGGATTTATTGCCGCATAATAAAGTCCAGTGGAGGGTTCTCGTGTAGAATTTACCGAATGTCAGTGTCCAGAAAAAGGCGGGAACTGCCTTGGCGGAGGGACGGAGCGATTGTAATGAATATCAGCTTCATTAATTTCGGGGGTTAGGCGTAGATAATGTGTAGTGTCATATCAAGTCGGATAACTGTCATGACTGATCAGTAGATAGTGGTTTAAAGGAGAAAGGAGAAAGTGTTGGCCTGTTCTACATCTGTCACGTGTGCTGCCTTCCCAGCCCATCTTAGGATCGCTCTTTTGAGCTGTTCTTCTTGGTAATTGAAGTTAAAGAGTACAAAGTGTGGAATTCCACATTTTGTAACTTCGTCTATCGCCTTTTCCTTTACTGTTTCTCAGTTTTAAATATTCCTTCCGTGGTCAATGTATTTTCCTTAACTCAGCTTTAAATGCTTGGATACGAAACACTTGTATCTAGCGGTAATGTTACTGACCTGTATTCTGGAGGCACCGGACTCCAGTCTCGGACGGGACGTCGACTGAACTGATAGAGGATTTTCGTGGCTTTTCTCAGACCCCCAGGCATATTCTGAGATAATATCTCAATTTTACCGCAGCCTACATTTTCAACCATTCCAGTTTGTCATTTACCAATAATCTTGCCATTTAGTACTTGTTATATATTATGAATTAATGAGGGTGTCTTAAAATAAACCACAAAAATAATGACGAATATGGTAACATCGTATTTAACAACTCAATAGATTGGAGACGAGAAACGCGGATTATAAATATCTCGTTTGTGTTGTGGGTGCATAAAACAAAGTTTGCTGGCGCCACGAAAATTCGCTTACATTACTACGTTTCTCTAACTCAAGAGCCTACGTCATTTCTCACATTGCTGCATGTAATTTAACGGTAGAGAATTCTACTAGCATGTCTGGAGCGCATTGAACTCCCCTTTCGCGTATAATTTATAATTTCTCCTGCACTTGCGTGTGAAGCCAGAATAATAATTGACCCGTCTCAGCCCGCAACCAGCCACGCTTTATTTTACAGCCAATCACGGATCACGGATCAAAAAACGAAAACCTCGCCTGATTCTCTTTTCCGGAATTCGTAACCATCATCGGCTGTAATTTATTGACGTTGATAACTAAGGAAAGGTGAAATGTTGACAGAAGTGCAAGTACGTTACGAATTGAGGTAAAGCTCGAAATATTAAGTTTGCCTTTTCACTTCGTAAGACACTTGACAATTACATTTTTCTGAATAAAATGATAAATTTAGATAATGTGTATTTTTACGCTGTTTTTCTATGTCCAACCCAGTAGGCTGGAGGGAAAGTACCAAACAGGCGACATCTCAAAGTGTAGTGAAAACCAGTGTTCAAGATAAGGGTACCCTGAAGAAGGAGACAGCAGTTTTCTCCGAAAGTTTTGTGCCTAATTAAAAAACCTAGGCATAATCACGTCCACACAAGCCAGAATCAAGGAACCGTAAAGATGTGGAGCGGAAGGAATCCGTCTTATTAAGACGACCAGCCGGTTCTGTAGGGCCGACAGAGTCTGGCATCGCTTCTTGGAAATTTTGGCGTAAAGTGGCACCAGGAAAGGAAACGTTCCGACATACCTGAAGTGTGTCATACTGGATGTAAAAAAATTTCCTCTAAAATGACTGCATGCTTTGTCATTACAATTGACCAAAAGACAGAGAGGCGAGTCTGCTGTATATCTTTCACATATAACTCTTTGATTGCACAGTGATTTTGATTCAGACTCATGTGTTCACGAACATTACTGTGTGCTAGTGTGACGCTGTGAACTTCGAGAAAAATTTAACAACATTTGGGAGAAATTTTTCGAATTATTTTCGGCACACTCTCGATAGGGAGTGAGAGGGTTATTGCGAACCGCAGATAAAAACATACGAGGCTGCACTCGTGACATCTTAAGAAACAGTGTAGTTTTTTTAAAAGTCACGCTCTTTGAACAGACGTAAAAATTTTGGTATTAGAAAAATGTTTCGGCCTTAATATCCTTCAGCTGTTTTTTCTTCTTTTTTCTTTTTTTTCGTAGGTTTTGTATTGTCTTTTACTTCAATAATTATGTCTTGGGTGCCTTAGGCTTTCCGCATTGCTTCTGCCTAGCCAGTATCCATTCGAATGTTATTTGTTCCACTTTCCTTTCGAGATAGCCGAACATGGATTTTGCCAGGACATGTAGCATGCTCATTTGCAGGCGCGTTCGTAAAATTGCGTCAAGCGACTCTTAGCTTCGTCAGGTCTGTCTATCATGTCTGTCTGTCTGTCTGTCTGTCTGTCTGTCTGTCTGTCTCTGTCTGTCTCTCTCTCTCTCTCTATCTGTGTGTCAAGCAACTCCCACTGGACGGATTTTCATAAAATTTGATATTTGAGTATCTTTCGTAAACCCATAAAGAAAATTCAAGTTTTATTAAAATCTGACAAGAACACCGGGTACTTTACATGAAGGCCTGTGTACGTTTGTAATAATATCTTGCTGAATTCTTCTTAGAATGAGAAATGCTTCAGACAAATTTTTAGAGAAAATCAAAACACATTTCATGTTTTATAACTTTTTCCGAAAATCGTGCCATTTATGAGATAATGTGGAAAAATATGGTACAGCCGGACAACCCACAGATGACAACATTATACGGCGCATGCGCTTTGCATGCTGGATAACTGGGGCTACAATGGTTACGCGAACGCGCCTCAGTTTTCCTTTTGTGCCTCCATTGCCTGTTTGTTTTTTTTTGTTCCTATCCTCGCAACAATACACCTATCAGCTGTTGCTGACGCACATCGCATCACTGTACCTGCTTCCCCAAAATTTGTACCATTACTTCCCAAAGTATTACAATTTTCGTATTTAAGATACTACAATTGCGTTTAATTTGTGATTTTTCGTTCCAAGACAGAGTAATTTTTTATTTTGCTTATGTGTCTGCTAGTATTAACAATTCGTTGTGAAAGACATGCATTTGTTATATTTTTTGCATCATTGTTCTCTTTATCATCCTCACCATCTTTACCATAATCCTTTTTCGCCCTTGTGATGCAATCAGGCTAAGAGGTTCACAAGGTCGCATCCTAAATATTTCCTGTGCCATCACGTCCAGAGTTTCATAGACACTTATCCAGGAGTTACTGGGGCCATTTTTTTCTGGGGTAAAGAAGGTGGGGAGAATGAAACCGACCAGCAAATCCTGATAATTTTTGGAAATGTAGCCCAAAATTTGTACCCCTCCAATAATATACGCAAAGTAACATATACATGGAACTGTAACCCCATTTCTTTACGTCTTCAGTAGTTAGTCCGACGCACGTAAATAAATGTGTGCCTTGCTTACGGCTGTTGGAATGAACCCTTTAAAGACGCAGCATACCTGTTTTATATAAGGACTCAGTGCGTACCGCGCTGTAAACACTCTCCACTTCGGTTATAAAAACCAGTCTCTTAATGTTTTATAAGGCAAAAGTTGCTGTTTGTTCTGAGATCCGTACAAAACACATAAAAGCAATGTGGGCACCACGTAGAATTTTTTAATGTTAAACCTGGTGGTACGTAAAGTTACCGCTAGGCTTTAAAAGGTTAAAAAAAAAAAAAGGAAATTAGAAGTAACAACAAAGATTTCCTTGACATCGAGAATAGTTTGTCAATCTTTTCACCCCAATTTATCACTTCTTCTCATATGCCATTCTTCTTGAGAAGCGGAGACAGACAGACAGACGCGGCATCCCTTTGATGTCGATCCCTCCTTAGCAATTTCTCTCCGCTCCCGACAGGCTGTGGTGAAATCAAAACCACCCAGCGCGCGGTGGCGTCTCACTCGTCTTTTGGCTTATTGTTAGGAATTGTAATGGCTGACCTCGGGATCGTCACGGTGTCAAAATATGTCTGGCGCCCCCTCACCAGTCTCCTTCATTGCAAGGTTATGTTATGGAAGGTAAGTTACATGTCTATCGTCATACCACTCCCCTAGTATAACGAGAAGTCGAAAACTCACATATTACGGGCACATATACGTACCATTAACAGGCACAGGTTTCTGAGACGTTTTACAAAGGAGCGGATGTTTCTTTCCCTTTTCTTAATGAAGCACATCATGACGACAGGTCTATACGGGAAGGAGAGTTAGAGTTCTGTACGTTCCTACAAGAGTCATAGTCGGCGGTGTTTAGTTAAGCCCAAACACTGTCAGATTTACCACTGTTGAGAAAGCTTGACTGGGTCCCAGAACTGGCCCGAATGCAGTGAAGAAAATGTTTTATCTGTACCGGGAGTGAGATACTTCTTTGGTTATCCATTTCATGGGGGCACGCGGTGGTGCAGTTGGTTGAGGCACTGCGCTACAAATCGGTTGGTTCGATTCCCGATGGTGTCACTGGAATTTTTCATTGGCATAATCCTGTCGGTCGACTCAGCCTCTAAAAGAAATGAGTACCAGGAATATTTCCTGGGGGGTAAACGCGGCCGGTGCGTATGGCTGACAACCTTACCACCTTCATGTGCCGATTGTCTAGAAATCTGGGAGCCTCAACCTCCTGGAACCCTAAGGGCCTGTCCAGGCATGTAATGGGACGGCTGTACTTTATCCATTTCGTAGTGTATTTGATATGAGTATGTTGATTGAGCTATTAAAGAATGAGTAAAACTGCAATCAAACAAATTTAAGTTTCAAAATGCCCTCTGTGAAAAGGATGTATATGCTTAGAAGTGCTGCCTTGTACCATATTATGGTTTATTATAAGCATGCGCGAACGCCTGGAATGTCAGGAGATGCAGCCAAAGGTATCATATTAAGAGGTGCATTAAAATATATTAACGTATGTGTGTGTGTATGTACATGTATTTATACGGCGGGTTTGTTTGCGACGTCATAATCTGCTGAACTACCGAACGGATCTTTTTAAGATAGACATTTTTAGAAAGCTTATGGTTCGGTGTTGATGGCTGTATCATTTGCTTTTATTAATTCTTTCGCAATAAATAACTTTTAACAGAAAGGCTGAAGTTGTAATTATCAGTGCTGCCTCAAGCAGAGGCCAAGAGAAGCTTACATATTTCATGCATTTCTCTTGGCCTCCGCTTGAGGCAGGATTGTCGATTTCAACGTTCCTTATCTTATTTACACGTGCTAAGAAGGTGCTGCTTCTTATTTACATGTGCTAAGAAGGTGCTGTTTCTTATTTACACGTGCTAAGAAGGTGTTGTTTCTTATTTACACGTGCTAAGAAAGTGCTGTTTCTTATTTACACGCTTTTCATGATCTGCTGAAGCTGAACACCCGCCTGCAAGTAGTGCCGAAGTTAAGGAAGCGTCAAGCCACACCCCTGCTTTATCCTATATTCTCATGACGTGAGCACAGGGTATTTACGTAGTCAGGGGCGCACCTAAGGGGGAACTGCCGGGCTGCAGCCCCCCAAACCCCCAAACCGAAATTTAAAAAACACAGATTTTGTATATATTATGATATCAGAAGTTTTACGTGATTTACCCTTTAGCCGAAATCAGCCACTGAAATCGCCCGATGATTAGTAGATTAGAATTTTGGAAAATCAATTCATAATATTAAAAAAACAAGAATATAGGACACTGTGATTGAGTCATGGAACCTGTAGTTATATTTATATGTATACAAATGCAGTTGCCAACAGTGTTATTTTGTGCCTACAGCATGATTTTTATAACATAATTTTGCAAATCGAATATAAATTAAAAGTAGCCTCACGGTCAGCCCCCTTCCTCCCCAAGGAAAAATTCTTGGTGCGCACCTGTACGTACTATTGCTAGAATAGTGAATGGCTGAGTGTCTTCTTAAGATGAAGGATACAAAAAATACACGCAGGATTTTAGTGGTGAAAGCCTTCAGTTAAATTTCTCACTGAACTCCTAGATGAATGCGGAAGCTTAATGAGGATAACAATGGAATGGATATGCGAGGATGAGAGGTGGGGCGAAGCAGCCTAGAAATTTGTGCGCTGGTAGATTTGATGATAATGATGTTGAAAACAGTGGCCCCGTTACTGCAGTGTTGTTTGGATAGTTTGTCGCTTTGTGACACCGTATGTTTAAACCCGCTTATCCTGTAAAATTCAGTATTTTTATCAGCTTGTGCACTAACATTTCAAAGAGCAACCGGAGACCCTGACCAATAAAATCTATGTTATGGTTGAGACTATTTCGTTTTATGTTGACTTCCGTTTGGTGGAGCTTCCACGGCGTCGAGCTCATCACTACAGGTGACGCATAAATCATCGGTATATAGAAATGGCCTCGTACATTACCTGTATAAACATATGATGGTTTAACTGCGAGCATGAGTGATGCAACCACCATAGTCGGACCTGAAGCCAAGATACCTTGCTTTAGCCCGCGATGCCAAGTGCTACGGCCAATTTAAGTAAGGTGTCGTAAACATGTGTGATCCCTTGTGAATCCGTTCTCACATATCGCTTTCATTTGTGAGCGTTGTTTGTTGTGTCTTTGCGAATTTTATGAGCACAGTTCGATTTTAGGTAAGGTTTCGTATTTCCTTTACTTCCTTTCATAACTTTGACGTACAAGCTTGGAGTACAGACGACTGTGTGTAGGTAATATTTCAGTCGCTGCAGAAGTGTTCAGGGGACAAAGGGAATTGAGAAAAACACATAAGAATGAAGTAAATATTTTATTTTAAATTTGTCTTTACTTTGTGCCGTGTGGACAAATTAAGTATTTTTGAGTGTTTTGTATATCTGTCCTGAGGATGGTGTGATGTCACATTGAAACATGTCGGGAGTTTTACAGAGAATGTTTACATTGTAATTTTGTATTGTGTACACAAGTTGGTGGTGCTAATATGTGTTAATATTTCGTGAACTCCAAGTGTCCCTAGAGTGCAGGCTACGAAATGTGCATCATTAGACATACCGTAGATTTCATATGAATTTTTCAGTCCATGGCGCAACAGTCCCTAATGGTCCAGGGCCTCATTATTTTCTGGCGAAACCTCGCAAATTCCAAAAAATTTTTAACGCATTTCCCTTGTTTTTAATCAACGTAGAGTTATGCCCGAGGATGGTCCTGTAGACCGAAACATGTAGTGTTATTGAGTATTATTGAGTACAGTTAATTGTTGTCTTTGACAGTAAATACAAATTACCATTGATTTATTAGGAATGCTCTCACAATTTATCTTTACCATGAACCTATTACACTTATGTTTAAAAAGGAAAATGGAGGTTAGTCTCATCTTCGTCCTCACTACGCGTATGGCTAAGAGTCTCCTGTTACATCATTCTAACCGTCCGATCAGTTCTCACAAAGCTTTGTATAACTTTATGAAACTAGCACGCACTTCGGTACCACACTGTCTAGTTGTATCAAAATAGGTAGTAACAACATGGCGGATGTAGGAAGTTTTGGGACGGACCGCTAGTAGCGCCACTTACTGCAGGGTCTTAAAATGGTGTCTGGCAATGTCTCGAAGAGAAATATAAAACTTTATCGTAATACATTGCATAAATTGATATAAATCCATGGCGTAGGAGCCGCGATGGTGTAGTTGGTATAGCGAGTATCCAGGGGCTGGATGATCAGGCATTTGAATCCCGGCAGGGGCGAGAGATTTTCTGCTTTCCAAAAGAGTCCAGACCGGCTGTGGGGCCCACTCAGTCATATATTCAAGGGATAGCGTAGTTCTTTCTCGGATGTAAGGTATCCGGGGCCGAAAGTTGGCCACTCACCTCCATCTAATGCCCAGGAACTAGAAGTGTTAATTTCGTTAAGGTTATAAGTCATATCCATAGCCCTGCCTGTGTTTATATTATGTATTAAGTATTGATTTCCGTTTAGCAGTTAGAAAGATGGTAACCATGCGAATATATTTGGAGTTATACCCGGAAAATGTAATGTATAGGCGTACAGAATCTGTAATAAACACTTTTTACAAAAGGATTATAAAAACTTCGGTTATAAAAACCAATCTCTTAATGTTTTATAAGGCAAAAGTTCCTGTTTGTTCTGAGATCCGTACAAAACACATAAACGCAATGTGGGCACCACGTAGAATTTTTTAATGTTAAATCTGGTGGTATGTAAAATTACCGCTAGGCTTTAAAAGGTTAAACGGTAATTTTGAGTAGTCAAAGTATGATTTTCCAGTGGCAAATAAATAGCCCCCTGTTGTTTGTACTTAGTCCACTGCTGCCTACTGCTTGTAAGAGTTGCATCTGAAGTAGTGACACGGTCCCAGCCATTTATCATCTGCTTTTATGTGGTGTCGCTCTTAAACTGCGATTAGAACATGGCTGCTCCAGTATCGTGTCAGTGTGTTGCATTGTCACTTTTATGACGGAATTTAGAAATATGTTTGAACTGAGTTAGTGCATGCAATAAAAAGAGAAGCCACGATCGTTATGACTTTAAGTAATTTAATTGTTGCACCACCCTTCCATTGTTACTAGTCCGTATGTACTCAAACTAACACATTTCGCACCAACTGCCTGTCATTCTGCAATATCAGGATAAAGACCACACCAACAGCGATCGTTCAGACTGAAGTTATGTCTGCAATACTGTGGCCATCATTCACTGGCAAGGCGTTAGCTTGTGGCTCTCCGTTTTCTATCTCCTAGACGTTTCAGTAAGTTATTATTGATATGTTAACCGAGTTGTACAGTTTGTAAAATACATTCAAAAGTACTTGTAACACTCCTGCATGTTTAGGCACTGAGGTGCCTTCATCAAGGAGTTATCTCACGAAAGCAATACAAGGCTAGCACTCTTGTGTAGATATTGTGTCTTCTTCATTAGAATGATTGAAATAATTAAGGTATTAAAATCATGTCATCATAGACGGAGAGAGATGCTTGTGTGTTGCTTCGTAAAGAGTGTAAACAGCCGAAAACATCTGCCTGACATCTCACTTTAAAAGTTTTAAATTCACAGTATTGTGAGTTTATGATTTTTAACACTGTGCACTTTGGAATTTTAGTCCTGCTCCAGTTTGAGATTTCATTCCAGTATCAAATTTGTTGGTGTAAATAGGGCGTGTTTCCATTTCTAACCATTCATCCATCATTTCTTTCCGTCCTGTATCTATCCTGTATCTGTCTTTCTCTTATAGTTGCTCATTTCTTTGTCTCGTTATCCTTCGTCTTATCCCATCTCCTATTTCTTTTCTTTGCTTCCTCTCTTTTTGTCACTTTCTCGCTTATCTCTCAACACTGACTCCCATCTGCTCCCGTGACGTCACTAGCAGCTTATACGAATCGAATTAATTTGTACGGGAAGTTGTCATGCTCTCTTTAAAAACAGACAGCCCGAGCGCCTGCATCAACTTCAGCCGACAAACATTAAGACTCTTTAAACATACATTATTAATGTAACATCCAGAAAAATTACCGAGCATTTGCCAAGCAACCTACACAAGCAGAGAAGCTGGCAGCGTGTGACCGAGTGCACAGTGAATTGGTAGCGACAAGCAGTCGGTTACCATGGCGACAAACAACCTATTTCCAAATCGTGTTCTGCTTCTGATGTACTTAGCTCTGTCCCTCTCTCTGGCTACGATTCGGATGAGGGCTCTAGCTAACGAGGATTCTACATGCCACCGTGGTAGAAATAACATGAGATTTCTTACGCTATTTCAATAGCCCGGTTCATGGAGCAGCTGAGCTTGTTCCAATGAAGAGCTGAAACAACTTTCATTTAGTCAGTTTGTTTCTCTGCAAAAAAGGTTAGTGTAGTCTTGACAGATGGAGAACTAAGTAGTCACTAAAATACATATTTCAGGGAATACGTTACTTCAGCATTTCTCATCATAAAGGGTTGGTGCCTGCAATATTCGTCGCCCTTCTGTTTGTTTTTAATATTTATTTCAAAGAAGGTATTGGCAATATTTACAGTATACAAAAAAATCACAGAATTGTTTCTATAACCATTCTAGCTAACAGTGAGTGCGTGAAACAGAGGTTAAAGATGGGGACACATAAATAACATCAGTGAAAAAAACTAAACAGCATTGCCTGATGATGATGTGGGTACAGCAGGGTGTGTTTCACCCTTCTGTTTTGTTTTGGAACAGGATTTTCTTTTCAGGATCATGCTAGTGTGCAGAATGAGTGTCTGTCTTTCTGTGAACCGTCTGATTCTAAAGAAAACCGACACCAAACCGATTAATCCCTGGAGGTTTAAATTAGTGAGACACGTGGAAGAAATTCGGAAGGTTAGGTATAAATAAGATTCAGAGTCTTGAAACGGAAAGGCTATTTATTTTATATACTTGTATCTAGATGCTAAATAATAATTTATTGAAAGGATATTAAAATAAATAGGGTATGGACTGAAATAAACTTACTTGGTGTAGGCCATAGTGGCGGACTGTAGTGTAGAAAGTAATAAATATTCGATTGACCTAAAGGGACATAAATTTATGAAACACTTGAGAAATTATTGCCTTCGAAGAAAGGGTTTCCCCACGTGAATGAAAACTTCGATAATTATACGTACATATATGTCTTACTGAAACAAATTATGAACAAGGAATTTTTAGGTTATTTGGGAAGTAAGGCCTTTTGGACTGGTAAGTAGTTACCGAAGTCCAGTGTCTCGTCTTGGACTTCTTGATCCTGAAGAACGAAGCTCTACGCTTCTTCGAGACGTCAGTAAATATTTAAGTCGGCACTGCTTAACGTCCCTGAAGAATTGAATCTTCAGTGACACCGCTGTGAGAACCACAAAACTCTTTTACGTGTATAACTTATCCTTCGTTTATTTGAAAGCTGTATTTTCTCCAGTGAGACCGGCCTCACAGATTCTGTTAATTGAAGCTAGTTAGTTATTTATAAGTATAAAATAATATCCACCAACTAATGCACCAAAATACATACAATCTTTATTCGTAAAAACATCCTACATGTTTCGACCCTGCTGGGTCATCTTCAGGGAGAACAGATTTGTTACACTGTCGGATGCACTCATGCAGTTAAGTGAGAATGTGCCTTTGCTTTCATCCTCCGTTGTGAGGTGTCTTGTAGTGTCCGCGGCCGCGTTCATACCCTGACCTCACTTAACTGCATAAGTGCATCCGACAGTGTAACAAGACTGTTCTCCCTGAAGATGACCCAGCAGGGTCGAAACATGTAGGAGGTTTTTACGAATAAAGATTGTATGTATTTTGGTGCATTAGTTGGTGAATATTATTTTATATGATACATTGCACGGACATGGAACACATTAAATTTATTTATAAGTATTTTATGAAGAGATTTGAGGGACCAATTTATACAACGCAGCTTATTATATAAGGAATAAATTCGTGACGCATTCCGATCACCCATAATTGTTAGGCTAGTAAAGTTAAGGAGGATAAAGTGCAGTTTGAGTGTGCATTGGAATAGAGGGAGGGAATGCACAAAGAATTTTGATGCAGAAACTCCTTTGAGAATATTTCACGTGAGAACCTAAAGGATGGGCCGTTATACGTACTTACACGTATACCATAAATGCAGGTTTTGATTATGTAGGAAGTGTCAGCATCCTTTCCTGTGACTGCCTTTTTATTATCTCGGTCAAACCTTTAAGTCTTGTACATAACCTGAACTGTTCATTTAAGTATTTCAGTTACACCTTACTACGTTCCTTTAACCTTTTAAAGCCTAGGGGTAACTTTACGTACCACCAGGTTTAATATTAAAAAATTCTGCGTGGTGCCCACATTGCGTTTATGTGTTTTGTACGGATCTCAGAACAAACAGCAACTTTTGCCTTATAAAACATTAAGAGACTGGTTTTTATAACCCAAGTGGAGAGTGTTTACAGCGCGGTACGCACAGAGTCCTTATATAAAACAGACACGCTTCGTCTTCAAAGGGTTAATTCCCTCCTAGTTTCAACTGCTAATTTCTGCGTAAAGTAACAAATGACTTATGTCATAATAAACTAGATATGAGTATTTTTCTGGGCACATGAAGGAGCTGGCAGACATTTTGTAGTCAGTTTGTTGTTGCGTGCAATAGTGACGTATGGCGGGCTAAATCATTTAATGACAATATTTTTCAATAATTTGTTTTGCATAACAGCATGCATTAGCTTAAAGCAAAAATTGGGATGAGTGACGTCTCCATTCTTTACGCCATCTCCGGACCATATTTCCGAGACTGTCCTTGTTGGGCCTTACGTTTGTAAGAAGAGTTTTGTGTAGACCTTTCCGTGGATCCTACCGCAACCACAGCTCGGCCTGCTTCTAACTAACGAACCAAGAACTGACCAAGTCAGTGCTGAGTTTCAGATTTTCCCTCAAGGGACTGTGAACAGTGTTGTCTCCCGGGACGTAAGGCCGAGTCACTCTGCGTGGTGTCACATGCCGGAAGAAAGCATACTTCTGAACCAACTATTTTTCGTGAAGCGGTGGGAAGGAGAGGGGGGGGGGGATCCACCAAGCAAAACTGTTATTTATTTGCGGGGTGAAGGAATGCCCTGCGTGACTTCAGACTTCCAGTGCTGTGTAAAAGGGACCTTAGTTCGTTTGGGATGTTAGGCAGCGTAGGGTGGGAGTTTGTTACCGACGTTTCGGGATAACCTATTGGACCTATTTTCAAGGGTCAAGCAGTTGAAGAACAGTTTTTAATGAATAAAGTGGAGTACCCATGTCTGATGGTCTCTGACAAGACATTCGAAGATCTCACTTTCCTTCTTCCTTAACCTTTTAAAGCCTAGCGGTAACTTTACATACCACCAGGTTTAACATTAAAAAATTCTACGTGGTGCCCACATTGCGTTTATGTGTTTTGTACGGATCTCAGAAGAAACAGCAACTTTTGCCTTATAAAACATTAAGAGATTGGTTTTTATAACCGAAGTGGAGAGTGTTTACAGCGCGGTACGTACTAAGTCCTTATATAAAACAGATACGCTTCGTCTTTAAAAGGTTAAACCGTTAAAGATGCGAAACAGCAATCGCGAAACGTAGGGTTTTGTCCTTTTTCATGGGACATCTTGGTAGTGAGCCAGCCTACATTTTGTTCTGTCGCAGTTCTTAACAATGTTATCTGCAGTTCCGTTGGTGACCTCCAATGTGGAGGTTAAATTGTGAATTTCGACAGGTCGGTTTTCCAGAAAACGTTCCTCCACTTGACACTACTTCCATGTCCGTTTTTGACACACTGCCGGTGTGGTCACCATCCGAGTTGGTTTTACCAGTTTCTGACCAGCGTCATATTTCCCTGACATGCTCCTCGCTCCAAAAACTCCAAAAAAAAAAACAACTCAGCACACAGTCAACAGCACATTCTCACTCAACTATAAAGTGCAACTTTAGTGTAACGATAACAAAAAAGTTCTCCCTGAAGATGACCCAGCAGGGTCGAAACATGTAGGAGTGTTACGATTGATGATAAAACTCTCTTTGTGCATTTGTTGGTGATTAGTGTTTTTGTATAATATGAATATATTGCAGTTGATACAGTTATAATTGTTTATTGTGTCTTATTCTTGGTAAAATTCCAGTATACTTCACCTTTCATCCTATCAGTGGTTAGTTAACATTTCAAAAGCGTAATCTTCCCGATACAAATTCAAGTTTCTGTGTCTCCGTGTTACTTCTTGTTAAGTCGAAGTTTCCTCTCCACGTGGGAGCGCACATTTGAGCCACTTGTGCACGTAGGCTGCTGTTGGCAAATGCAGCTGTCGCGAGACCATCACTTCGTCTCACGGCAGATTTAGCAGGACAAATGACGACATCCACGTCTGAGCTACACAAACACTGCAACCCCTCGTTGCAGCGTTCCGTGACCAGAAGATCCGGTGTGACGACACTGTGGGCTCCGGGCGCACAATTAATTATCAGTCTGGCGGGGACTTTGTGTCTCCGGGTCACCTTGCTCATTCATTTGCATTACCGATTGATTTCTTTGCCACTGTAATTTGATTATTTGGAGGTAACTCTGAAAACTGTGATTTATAGGGTGACTTACTCTTTAACGGCCTTACGTTAACTTCAAACGACTTTGTGATGTATACAGCGACGGTAAATTAGTTTAGACATTAAAATTCAAAATTGTGTGAGTTTTACACTTTTTATTGTGGTTTTATTTTTATGAAGCTTTCTAGAGTCTAGTGGAGGTAAATCGCAATAGTAAAGCTGTCCCTGTACATGATGTGAAGGCGTATAGGGGACAGTAGAGGTATTGCTCCAGTCATTCTTCACCCCTGTATTAGCGGAATGTGAATGACCAGCTTTACGTACCCGGTGCTTTACCTCCGAAGAGAACCCCCCACCCCCGGTGACCACTGAATAGAAGGCACCTTTGACCTCAGAGCTGGTCTGGACTCCTTGTAAAGAGAAAGCTCGCATTTTAATGTAGGCCAAATTAAAGCTAAATTTGTCAGTGTCAGTCCAGAGGTATAGATCCATTCTTGTAACCTCAGCCCTAAATGGAGGTAACTGGATTAGCTTCGGTCTTCGGCCGCCTTACCACCGGTACACTTTGAACAAGGAATTTAGATAGTGGGCCCCGGAACCAGTTTGAACGATTTGGACGAAATTTTCGTGTGCGTAGACTTGTATCGAACTGAAGTAACTGCATCTAAGAGTCCTTTTTGTGTGCATAATTTGGCCGCCTGTTTTTAGACACAACGCGCGGTTTTATTGCCGTGTTCAGAGCAAGTCGCCTCTGATCTCAATCCCGAGCCGGATGGATCCAGTATACGTTTACATTCTTCTGGGATATTACGCTGCGTCTGTCGGCAATGGCTTTCTGTCGTTTTGAGGCAACACACTCTTCTCATCTTCAAAGGCCCGTAGACCCTGGACATTTGATTGACGACACTACTACGTTGTCTCGAAACGTCGGGGTCCTTTTGCACATCTACGAAACGTCATATCTCAAAAGAAAATAATTTTCGGTTGCACTGATGTGAAAAACTTAGTGCTCGGATTTATTTTCCTCTGCATTTAATCTGATAGAAATTGAGATACGCGCTCTTCTGGGATATTACGCAGCGTTCAACGGTAGTTCTGTACCGACGTTTAGGGAGAACTTATCAGTCTCATCTTCAAGGGTCAAGAAGGCCAAGACTCTTGAAGAAGGGACAGATAAGTGGTCCCGAAACGTCGGTACAGAACTACCTTTGAACGCAGCGTAGTATCGCAGAAGGGGGCACATGTCATCTACGTCGCGGTGGAAGCCTGAAATCACACAAAAAAACTGTTTTGTTTCTCTCCCCACTGTTTGTATTTGCCCAAATATGAATATCATTGCACTGGCCAGTAACTGATGTGTCCTCTTGAGTTTGTACTGCACGTGATTTTATTGATTGTCCTTTACATGCGGATTTTGAATTACGATTTGCGAGAGAATCCTGTTCCGTTGCCAATTTTTCCTGCACAAACCCCATACAAATGTTCCTGGTATCGATCTCAACATCACTGATGGAAAGCTGGTAACGAGTCCCCTCAGCTATGACACAAATTTACTAAATATTTGAAAATATTTTCAGATACAGTATTATCGAAACAAGTGTGGTCACAGCAACACCAAGAGCATCGTAACGGTCGAAACGTCGAATTCATGAATGCTTTCAGTACAACTCCTTACTTGTTGTATGCTTGGATGGTTTGTTTCAGTATTTATTGATTAGGAAAACTGTTCTTTGAGCTGTATTTAACCCTTTAAAGACGAAGCATGAAATGTTATATTTAAAGACCCAGGTTTTACCGCGCAGTAAACACTTTTCATCTAGGTTGTAAAACCCAATCAGTTTATGTGATATAGGGCAAAAGTCGCTGTTTGTTCTGAGATAAATACAATACACAAAGTACACTGTGGGCAGATTGTACAATTTTTTAATGTTAAACCTGTTGGTGTGTCAAGTAACCAGTAGGCTTTTAAAGGTTAAATTATAGCGGTACACTTTCTGACCTGAACTTGATTCTAGCTGGTGGTGCTGTGAACTGTCTTACACAGCCGTTCGTCTATGAATAATGTGGCAGTGATATATCAGAAAATATGGAGCGGCAAGAGCAATCTAAATTAGCTCCTTATTTCCGTACAGCTCTCTAACTACCTATGAATACTTCTCAGTAGTTGGATTCATTAGTTGACAGCAGGACCGACATGTTTTCTGTTGCTTGGCAGGTGCGAGATGGCTGGGAAACTTTTGGCAAAGAGGCGGCCCGGTACAATCTCTACTAATTCATAATGGCGCACAAAGGCAGTCATAGATGATTCTTCAAGGGTGAGGAATTTATGGTAGCTTCGTATTGTATTATGCTCATTACACTGCTGCTGTAGTACAGCAAAAGATTAATTGCTGCGCCTAAGGCCAAAAACTTCAGGGAATAAATAATTATTGCGCTCGTATTATTTATAGCGAATTATGTTGCTCAGATTTTGCCCAAAAATGCAAAATTCGGTACCGGCTTTTCTGATGTATTATTTTTTCCCTACATCTACAAACACTACGTAGATTCAGGCCTGATTCATGTCTCAATTAACCCTTTAAAGACGAAGCGTATCTGTTTTATATAAGGACTCAGCGCGTACCGCGCTGCAAACACTCTGCGCTTCGGTTATAGAAACCAGTCTCTTAATGTTTTATAAGGCAAAAGTTGCTGTTTGTTCTGAGATCCGTACAAAACACATAAACGCAATGTGGGCACCACGTAGAATTTTTTAATGTTAAACCTGGTCGCATGTAAAGTTACCGCTAGACTTTAAAGGGGTAATAGCATTGCACCAATGCCCCAACTCAAAGATTATCCATCTATCACCAACGCTGTACAATCTTCGAAACTGGCAGCATGGTTAAAGAAAACGCTTCTCTCGTTACCAAGATGAAACAAGGAGTTCTTTCAGTCGCCACTCAGGGGGTTGATTCTATGTAAATATATGAAGAGAGAAATTAATACATATCTCGCAAACAGAAGCAGGAAAATATCACAGAGGGCAAGAAAATCATTTAAAAATGGGGCAACGTTTAAGCATGTGGGGAAAGAAAATAATGTTAGAGTTTCATTCACGAGGAAGTTAAGAGGTTAAATTTGGAAAGTTCAAAATATTTTGTGTTATCTTCTGATATACAAAACCGTAAAGATTAAGGTACGATATTCATGTGTGTTTTTCTTATGTATGTAAAGCTGGGACTCTGATCTAAAGGAAGAAAAAGACGACAGGTGTTCTTGAAGAGGATGCTGTGGAAAACATTTGGACCTGAGGAGTAGCAAGTGACAGTAGATGGAGAAACGTATAATGCGGAACTTCAAGATTCACACACTTTACCATGTATTATTTGATGATTATATCACGGACTATGAGAAGGGTAGGGGAAGTTGCACTCGTGAAGCAGAAGTTGAGGTTCGTACACGCTTTTTGTAGAACGCTCTGCAGAAGGGTCTGTTTGGAAAATCTAGGTGTAGGTTAGATGATAATATTAAAATTTATCTTCAAGTACTAGGCGATTTGAACGCTATTCGTCTAGTTCAGGACAGAATGCGTTGTTGGGCACTCATTAACCTTTTAAAGCCTAGCGGTAACTCTACGTACCACCAGGTTTAACATTAAAACATTCTACGTGATGCCCACATTGCGTTTATGTGTTTTGTACGGATCTTAGAACAAACAGCAACTTTTGCCTTATAAAACATTAAGAGACCGGTTTTTATAACCGAAGTGGAGAGTGTTTACAGCGCGGTACGCACTGAGTCCTTACATAAAACAGATACGCTTCGTATTTAAAGGGTTAAAGTAAAATTCAATTTTGTCCTCCTGACCTAATCTCTAAAGTAACTGAAATGGGTTACGTGTTTAAATTTAATTTTGGAAACTGTACGTTTTCCATACCAAGCACGTAGTCACTAGAATAGTAAAACAACAGACCGACACATGCACAGGAACTTTCATCGCTTGTAGAAGTTCACTTATAAACGCAACATGTTTCGGCACACCACGGTACCATCACCAGGGGTGATGGTTGAAATATAGAACACCAACAACAAACGTTTGAAGACCCTGCGGTGTCTGTTTCAAGTACTTGAACCAGACACCGCAGGATTCACCGCTGATGATGGCACTGCCGTGTACCGAAACATGTTGTGTCTATAAGCGAACATATTCTACAAGCAATAAGAGTTCCTGTGCATGTGTTGGTCTGTTGTTTTGATATTTTAATTTTGGAACTTGAAGTGCCTTGTTCAGAGCTTAGTTAATTTTCTCGGTAGTTGGGGACTTTAGTGTTTTTGGCAGGGGACGTCTCGCAACCATCATAAAATGCTAACGGTATAAACAATATAATGCCATAACTGAATCACGTGAATAATGACAAATCATATGCACGCAATTTCCGCATATTTATACACCTCCCAGGAGTCCTAACTGGAAGGCATTATCGCTGTCTACACTGAAGACACGGAAATAAGTATCATGGGTGGTGGGGATGACAAGGTTCAGTGCTAGCAACTCCACCTATTCCCCCTCCTACCCGCTCTGAGTACGTCAACATGTATAAAGCCCCTCTTTCTACAGTGTATGTAGGTTCGATGTTAGTGCCATTATGGCCGATCCCAGTGGCCGCGCGGTCTAAGCTGTAGGTCTGCGGCCGAGAGCTTGCTGGGATCGTGGGTTCGAGTCCCACCTGGGGAATTGATGTCTGCCTCTTGTACAGTGTTTGTGTTGTCAGATACAAGTGTCTGCGACGGGCCGATCCCTCGTCCAGAGGAGTCCTACTGACTGTGGTGTGTGTCTGAGTGTGATTAAGTGAAATCAAAAAACCCCTCGACACCTGCTGTGAACAAGTAGGTAGAAGAGGGAAGGACTAAGTAAGAAGTTAGTGCCATTATCCACGTGGTCAGAATGTCACCACAAATCATTATTGGAGCAGGGGGAGAGATATCGAACTAGTTAGTATATCGGTAATAGTCAAGAAATTAATTTTAACGTACTGGTCAGAATCTTGGACGGAACATCGGTTATGTTAACAGAGGTTTTTCATGAGCTTTTCCTCAGCCTGTCCAGACAAAAGCCAGGATAGTACGTCTATTAGACCACATCCCCTTAATTTTAAATCCTTTCCATTTCATCTGTCATTCTTCTTTCAGATTGCCCATCCCGTTGTGCAGGTACGATGCTGTTTTTGATATTCTCCTTCAGTCAAACGCAAGCAAAATAAAAACACCTTTACCGTTCAGTCTTTATTGCAACATGTTTCGGTCGCTAAGCGAACATCATCAGGAAAAATACTTAAATACAAAAGAATAACTAACTAACTAACTAACTAACTCCATGGAGTAGAGGCCTTCTTGAGAAGCTAACAGTTTCTCAGCTAGTCAAGAAATTCCCCGCATTTTATGGAACCCGAAGGTTCATTACCGCATTCACAAGAGCCCGCCACCTGTCCCTATCCTGAGCCAGATCAATCCAGTTCATGTCCTCCCATCCCACTTCCCGAATGTCCATCTTAATATTATCCTCCCATCTACGCCTGGGTCTCCCAAGTGGTCGCCTTCCCTCGGGTCTCCCCACCAAAATCCGGTATGCACCTCTCTCCTCCCCCATACGTGCCACATTCCCCGCCCATCTCAGTCTTCTCGATTTGATTACCCGAATAATATTTGGTGATGAGTACAGGTCATTAAGTTCCTCGTTATGTAGTCTTCTCCACTCCCCTGTCGCCTCGTCCCTCTTAGGCCCAAATATCCTCCTCAGCACCCTATTCTCGAACACCCTCAGTCTTTGTTCCTCCCTCAGTGTGAGAGACCAAGTTTCGCATCCATACAGAACAACAGGTAAAATTATAGTTCTGTATACCCTAATCTTTGTGTTTTTGGATAGCAACCTCGAAGACAAAAGATTCTGCACCGAATGATAGCAAGCATTCCCCGACTTCAATCTGCTCTTAATTTCTTCATGAATGGAGTTTCGATTCGTTAGGGTTGCTCCCAAATATTTGAATTCTTCCACCCTTTCAAAGGATTTATTATCTATATTTATGTTGTGATTGTGTCGTGCATTCATACAAAAGAATAACGCTTACAATTTATGTAAAAACAAGGAGAGGCTTCTGCCTTGGCACTTTTTTATTTATCCCTTTAAAGACGAAGTGTATCTGTTTTATATAAGGACTCAGTGCGTATCGCGCTGTAAATACCCTCCACTTCGGTTATAAAAACCAATCTCTTAACGTTTTATAAGACAAAAGTTGCTGTTTGTTCTGAGATCCGTACAAAACACATAAACGCAATGTGGGCACCACGTAGAATTTTTTAATGTTAAACCTGGTGGTACGTAAAGTTACCGCTAGGCTTTAAAAGGTTAAGTATTTGCCTGATGATGGTCGCTTAGCGACCGAAACGTGTTGCAATAAAGACTAAAGACTAAAGGGTAGAGGTAAAGGTGTTTTTATTTTGGTTGTCCTTGACTGAAGGAAAAGATGAAAAACAGTCGCATTCTTCCGTTTGCACTATGTAGCCCAAGATGCTGTACACAAGAGTATGGCTGGGGGGTGGGGGGGCGGAATTGGTGCGACCCCTTCGGACGGCAGAGTCCAAGGGGTAGTAAAATGAATATTTTGAATGAATAAAAACATTTTGTGCGCAAAAAAATTGAATTATTGAGCCGGCAAAAGGAAAAAATAAATAATTGTGATTAAAATTCATAATGCCTGTTACGGAGCCATTATGTGTGCCCACTCCGGACGCCAAAATTTTGTAGCCACTGGCTGTGAGCTAGGTAAAATAAGATGCAGGAAGTAATGGCTGTACTACTGAAGGGCAAGTGTAGGAAATCGTGCTGCAATTAGGAATGTTAACAGCTGGAGGGAAAGGTGAGCGACATCGGTCTGTGGGATTTCTTTCCTTTGCCACATTGTAGCTGTTTCCATTTTGGTTGGACCGTGCTTGTACAAGGCTTGACGTCTACCAAGCTGTGTCTTCAGAGAGAAGAAGCTGCTGCGCATCTGTCACATTCAAATTACAACAAAGAAATGTCTGTTTGTTACCAACAATCTGCATTTAGCGAATTCTATATACAAACAGAGGGACTTTGGGAACCACAAAGCAGTTCTGTTTGTTGTAGGAACAGCCGCATATATTTCGACGCACTAATTGCCCTGTGTCATACAGGGAGAGACGAGGCTGTAACTGGCATGCGAACCACCATCAGATTATATAAAGTACAGGGAATCATAGTTTTAGGTACAAGTTAATAAGGTTAATTTGTTTGCTTCTCATTAGCTTATGCGTTACGAATCTAAAAATAAACTCCAACAAGTGCTTTCTAGTACAATCCGCATACAACAGACAATTTATTCATCATGAGTGTCGCTGTAACATATGCAGACTGCGTCCTTTCAGCTGACGACTTTCATCACAACAGGTACACACTGGGACATATGTCGATTCTCAGATCAAGTGTTCTGTTGTAATTTTAACGTAAAATTAATTTTATCGGTAGCCAGTGTATATTTGTGTTTCAGATGCAGTTCAAAGCAAGTGTCCATAGGTTGGGGAAATTTTAAGGGACTTAGTTTTAACGTAAAATTAAATTTATCGGTAGCGAGTGTATATTTGTGTTTCAAATGCAGTTCAATGCAAGTGTACCTAGGTTGGGGAAGTTTTAAGGGACTTCAGATATCTTTTATTTCCTGAATTGTCCGTTAAAAATCAATATGTGTCAGGACATTTCTGCGAAAGGCCATCTGAACAGATTTGCGTGATTTTTCTCTGTCGTCAAGCAAATTTTGAGATGTTTCTCGTGTTCAGATTTGTACTGAGTGCTTCTCATGCAGTACTTTCCATTTTAAGTTGTCGAAATCAAACGTCTAACTGTAAAGAACACCAAATCTCGTTTAGAAAAACAAATTCCTGTATTACTTCTATCAGAAGTACGAATGGGCGTAGTCCGGGAAACTTCTTACAAAATGGGGCTCTTTATTCTCCAGACATATGGCGTCTCACTTTTCCCATGCATTTCTCGTATCATCTGCTCGTTTACCTTACCGCTGTCCCTTCTGAGTGGGCTTAAACTGATGTTTTTTTTTAAGTCGCCTAAGATTTCTTCCAGTAAGTAGGTGGTGCAGATTCCTTATTGAGAAGCTGACAGTTACACATCGAGCGAATTTTACGGAGTTCTTTAGAATGCTCAAGAATATCTGCCACAGCACTTTGCCCTGAGTCCCTGGCATGCAGTCCTCGCGTCGATTCAGTGCCTCTATATAACGTCGCGTTTATGTCCTGTGCATGTAAGCCTGCTGCTTTTCTCCAAACTGCCCTTTTGTTTTCCTGTTTTCAAGCTAAATATTTCTTTAACCTTTTAAAGCCTAGCGGTAACTTTACGTACCACCAGGTTTAACATTAAAAAATTCTACGTGGTGCCCACATTGCGTTTATGTGTTTTGTACGGATCTCAGAACAAACAGCAACTTTTGCCTTATAAAAAACATTAAGAGACTGGTTTTTATAACCGAAGTGGAGAGTGTTTACAACGCGGTACGAACTGAGTCCTTATATAAAACAGATACGCTTCGTCTTTAAAGGGTTAAATATTGAATGTGTTTCAAGGGGCAATGTACCTTCTATAGAACCCATATTTTTTTCCATGGCGCAAAAGCCCCTAAGTGGAGAAAGGCGTATTCATTATCGAGGCTTCACGATCACATTGATTTCGACACACCACAGTCAGTAGGACTCCTCTGTACGATGGATCAGCCTGATGCAGAGACCTCTATCTCACAAAACACAAAAGAGACACATTTATGCGCCTGGCGGGATTCGAACCCGCAGTCCCAACAACCGAACGGTTGCAGAGCCACGCCTTAGACCGCGCGGCCAGTGAGCTCGGCGTAAGCCCTGTAGAGGATATGTATAAGCACGTTTGTGTATTTCTCGCTGTTATCGCATTGTTAAAATTTTGTTACTATTGACTGCAAAACATTTTAAATTACGAAGGACCGTAATGACATGATAGATTAGGGGAGTATTCATCAGCTGGTGTGAGAGTTATTATGGGGAACGTACGCACCGTCAGAATAGTATCGCGAGACTAAATGTGATGCGAAAAGTGAACTGAGTGTTTAGGTCATTTGTAAACGCTAAAATTTACTACAGAAGTAACTTAAATTACATTTATAATAGGTCTACGCCAATTGACCTCTACTTATTTTGTCATGTACAATGTTTTCATGTTGAACCAGAGAGCCACTGATTTTACACAATATACGAGCCAAGTCAGGAAGTCTTGGACTTCTTTACCCTTAAAGATTGTCCCGAAACGTCGGTAAAGTATTGCCATTCGACACTGCATAATATCCCAGAAGAACGCAGATCTCATCAACAACGCGGTGGAAGCCTAAAATCGTGCTATAGGCCTATTTATGCTTTACAACGCTTATGTTAATACTGGGGTGAGAAGTCGGAAAGTGCTGCACTCTCCTGACATCTATTGGCATTACGCAGACTCGCAGCAGCCCCACAGTTGTGTAGCTGATACATTTCTGCCATCTGTAAGTGGAATACGAAGGTGGCTGCACAAGTTCTCAAATGTAGCGTTAGATGGCACGTTCGTACGTTGTGCGTTGGCGTGTTGCGGTGATATCAACACGTGTTAAAGGAAGTAAAATTGACAAAAACTAAGACACGTACCTGTTCCCGGGCCGAGACTCGACTGGAACTGCCTGCGGCATACAAATCAGGTACACTTGCGAAAAACCAATAATTCTGTATCTGAATTAGCGTAAAATTTTTACACTGAATAATTCTTTTCTTGCAATCTTCGCTCTGCTGGGATTTTACGCAGCGTGGATTTATAGTTATCGACGTTTCGGCAGAACGTATTTGTCCCCTCGTCAAGGGTCAAGCTGGGTAATGAAGATGGTACCGATAGGTTGTGCCAAAACGTCGGTAAGTAAACACCAATCCACGCTCCGTAAAATCACAGAAGAGTGAACACGTCATTTACACCGCGACGGGATCCTGAAACCACGCATTTTCTCTTGTTTTTCTCTTTACGGATGAACGAAAGTTTTGACCCAGTTTAGCTTAAAATTCCATTGTAAACTAATATCTGTTTTTTTTAATAGGTTTCTGACTCCGTGCAGAAAATCCAAGTTTGCTTGACCTGGAGGACTGCCTGAATTTCTGCAGTTCGTCACCTGTGAAATCCACCGAGTGGTAAGTTTAAGAAAGAATTTATAAGAGTTTAAATTTTTGGGTTGAAATTTTTTGTTGAAACATTGTGTCTTATAGAAGCTGAATTGCTTTGAAATTGCAGCCCCCCCCTCCACCCTCCCAGACACACACTCGCCATGTTCCTTGTTGTGTAGGCCTGTTCTTCTAATTTTATCAACTGCTGTTGCTAATTAAAGTTAATGAACTTTATAGACCACAAACTCTCTTAACCTCTTAAAGCCTAGCGGTAACTTTACATACCACCAGGTTTAACATTAAAAAATTCTACGTGGTGCCCACATTGCGTTTATGTGTTTTGTACTGATCTCAGAACAAACAGCAACTTTTGCCTTATAAAATATTAAGAGACTGGTTTTTATAACCAAAGTGGAGAGTGTTTACAGAGCGGTACGCACTGAGTTCTTCTATAAAACAGATACGCTTCGTCTTTAAAGGGACAACTTAGTGTCACTCAGCTGGTTAATAAATTTCCTCTTTTGTATAACCCGGAGCTTCATTACAGTATTCACAAAAACCTGGCAGTAGATCCCCTCCTGGTACATTTCACTGCAGTCCTAAATTTTTATATTTTTTAAAATACATTTTAATATTACTCTCCCTTATTTGTTTCGGCATATAGAGAGATTTTTCCCTCTTCGTATTCTCTACCAGTTTTCTTCGTGTCTCCCAGACCCAGGTTTTCAACATGTCCAGTAAACTTCATCTTCTCTGATTTGGTGGCCGTTAAGAAATCTTTGCGAGAAGTACAGATTACGCAGCTGTTCGTTGGTTAAACAGTAGCGGCAACTACTGTTGCATTCTTCGTCTGAATTTGCTTCTAGTAACTGCAAAGTGTCTTTCTCTTGTTTTAGACGCAACAGCATTACCTTAACGTATCGAGACACACAATTCATAACTTTCTGTACCGCGTTTTTGGACGGTACCCATCATCCCACAATAAAACACTAAACTTTTACAACTATTGTCGTCATAAAATGTAGAAATAATTCCCAGATATTTATTTAATATTTCTTGTCTGTTGCTTTATATTTGCTCTTCTTCAAGTGTGGCCTGTTTTTTCGTCCATTGGTGGCTTACGAGCACTTCTGTTTGTGCGTTCCTGGATGATGCGCTGGAATTAAGTAGGTTAATTTCTGTGCTGAATCCGCGGCGGAGAGGTTAACTTTCTGTCTTCTTATTCTGCAAGATCCTGTTTTCGAATTCCTATGAGAAGTTTGGCTATTCGGAAGCAAAGTCTTATATAATACTTCAAACAGACTTTTAATTCTTTTTTACAAATTTTGTACACTTCTACAGTAAACAAGCCAGTAAGTTCATAGGTCATGGTTAAAATAAATTACGACTCAACCAATTCACCTGTCAACCTTCCAGATTTAGCTGATAAAGGCAAAAGAAAACTGTAGAGTTTTATTAACCCGGCTGAGACAGAGTTAGGACAAAAAGGTTATGTCGTAAAGAAGCTTTGTGTTTCGGCTAAGGTGGAGAAAGGGTAATCCCCAAGGATCGTACAAGAATTGCAAAAAAAAAGTCTGAAATTTAAATTCCGGTGTTAGACTATACTGCCCAATCTGGAGTTAGACTATACTGTAAAATCCTTTCAGGAGCTTTCGAATGTGAAATAGATAATTTGTTATTCGGCTTTGTACTAATACATGCATCTGGTCTCCCCCGTGTTTCATACCGGAAGAATATAAAATATTCGTTGAAGTTAAGCAAATGGCTCTTTTATGAGTGGACACTTTCCGATTCAATGAAAAGCATATCTTACTTATATGCACTACTTACTTTGTTCTGTAGGGGTTTATGAATGTAAACTTGTCTGTCTTGTCACGTACCGACAATTGGCGACATCCAGTAACAGAGGCAGTACTTCAGGTAATTTAGATATAATACACCGTGATGGAACAATCGCATATAGGCCAGCAAACTGCTTTGAGGCAGGGTGTAGGCTGCTTCGCATTGCAAACATCTAGAATGGCAGGCTGATTGCGCGTCTGTGCAAGTCATGGCGGCGTATGAAGGAGTAGGAGTATGACGTCACTCATTCTTAACTTGGGTTGTAGTTGGAGATGAGAGGTACATTTCCCTGTGGAGTTAGAGTTTGGCGTCACCTCACAGACGGTTTGGACGCCTTGGAGAGGAAACAAATATTTTGTCCCTGTCGGGAATCTTGTGGGGGGGGGGGGGCCCCTCCACTGTTCAGGCCGTGGCCTGGTCAGTCTCCTGACCCCCAGTTTTATTGCAGTTCTCATTTACCAAATGAATTTGAACACAATCCTGCAGCCATCATGGGACTTCACAAGTGATTTCTTACCGTACGGATTTCCAGTCAAAATTTATTTCCGTGGAACCAAGTTATTATGAAGTCTATTCTTCTCATAGTTTATGACGTAATAATAGTAAACGCATTGATACGTCTTCAAATTGGGCTTCCTTTCACATTACTCACGTTTCATTTTTTATTCGATATGGTCGCCAGTCCCAGTGGCCTCTTGGTCTAAGGTGTGGGTATTTGGTCGTTTGCGGCGATTGGGGGTTCGAGTCCTTTCGGGGGCATGAATATCTGTCTCTTATGAGTGTTGTATGTTGTCAGGTAAATGTTTCTGGGTCGGGCTGATCACTCGTACAGAGGAGTCGTGCCGAATGTGGTGTGTTTGAGTGTGATCGTAAAGCCACGATAATGAGGGGGCCCTGGCCCACTGGGGGCAGTTGCGCTATAAAAAAAAGTCGACATTGTATAAGCTGAACTGTTAGAAACGTTGTTAATTAACATTTTAAAGCCTAGCGGTAACTTTACGTACCACCAGGTTTAACATTAAAAAATTCTACGTGGTGCCCACATTGCGTTTATGTGTTTTGTACGGATCTCAGAACAAACAGCAACTTTTGCCTTATAAAACATTAAGAGATTGGTTTTTATAACCGAAGTGGAGAGTGTTTACAGCGCGGTACGCACTGAGTCCTTATATAAAACAGATACGCTTCGTCTTTAACCTTTTAAAGCCTAGCGGTAACTTTACATACCACCAGGTTTAACATTAAAAAATTCTACGTGGTGCCCACATTGCGTTTATGTGTTTTGTACGGATCTCAGAACAAACAGCAACTTTTGCCTTATAAAACATTAAGAGATTGGTTCTTATAACCGAAGTGGAGAGTGTTTACAGCGCGGTACGCACTGAGTCCTTATATAAAACAGATACGCTTCGTCTTTAAAGGGTTAAACAAGGAATAAGAAAAATGACACTTAGGTAGGAAATTGAATGAATCCCTCGTACAACCCATACTTTTATATAAATTAAAATCTGTTTTAAGGCGTAAGAAAATTTTACTAAATCGAAGCAGCGGGTAAGTAGTTTATAAGATGTGTGAATAAAGGTAGCGGACTGACCAGATGAACAATTTCAAAATCGGAATTTTTTGAAGTAGATATGTAAAATTCAGCTCAACGTTACAAAAAACGCAGCCCTTTTCCCCAATAAGCTAACCGGTTAATGCCGTGTAGGAGCACGAGCTGCGAGTAATGGAAGAGTCACACGAAGCGCATCAATACAGAAAGCTACAACCAACGATAAGTATTCAGGACTGGTCTAGAAGTACATAAAAGTTACATCGCACGAAAATAAGAAGTATATTTGTTCAACAAAGGAAAGGGCAGGCGCCATGTCAGACACCAAAAAGGAAAAGTCGGTGAAGGGCAAGAACTGATGGGCCTAGGCCTGCTAGGGACCTGCCTGGTGTAAAGCTGGCCAGGGATACCGAAAGGTCTCAGATTTTCCGTTATTTTCTTCAGACATTCAAGTCAAAATCCTAGACATTCCGCTACCTCAAATTAAGCACAAATTGTCTTTTCCACATCCCTTTGCAATTTGCTTTTCTCTAATCATCGTATCTTTCGATGTTTGTAACTTGATATACTGACGTCATTAAATAACACATAAATGATTACAGACGTCTTTATAAACATAAAACAAAAATACTTTCTTGGCACGTTAGATAGGTGATATACTTAGTTTAGTTTTTGAAAAGGCTAGAGGACATAATAATAATAATAATAATAATAATAATAATAATAATAATAATAATAATGACACCCTTTCGTGGGAAGTAGCATTACAAGTACCACAAATTGTACCGACGGAATAGCTGCAACATTGTTTACCCTGGAAGCTTGGCGTGTTTAACGTGTGTAAGTGTAAATATACTGCTTGAAGGTGACTAATAATAATAATAATTCAATTCAATTCAGTTAACTTCTCGTTTATTAAAGACCTAGTTTAACAGCACAATGGGCAATTACATAACTATCACGAAGTAACTGCAACATAAATTACAAAAATAAACATGACATTATAACAAAATGGTTAACAAAAAATAGACATGGCTAAAACTTAAACACAGGTTTACCTAAAATACTGATCACCAACAAATGCACAAAGAGAGTTTTATCATCAATTGTAACACACTCCTACATGATTCGACCCTGCTGGGTCATCTTCAGGGAGAATTTTGTGCTGTTGACTGTGTACTGTGTACTGGAGGCGTGAACTGTCTGTAGTCCCGGCTTGCAAGCCGGGACTACAGAGAGTTCACGCCTCCAAAAACAACGCAGTACACAGTCAACAGCACATTCTCACTCAGCTATAAAGTGCAACCTTAGTGTAACGATAACAAATGTTCTCCCTGAAGATGACCGAGCAGGGTCGAAACATGTAGGAGTGTGTTACAATTGATGATAAAACTCTTTGTGTATTTGTTGATGATTAGTGTTCTTGTATGATATAATGCACGGACATGGAACACTTTAAAAAGGGTTTACCTAATTAATTACAATCATAAGTAATAATAATAATAATAATAATGACTACGACGACGAAAACAACGACGACGACGACAGCGACGACAACAACAACAACAACAACAACAACAACAACAACAACAACAACAACAACAACACAGTCGGATTTGCTTGTACGGTTTATAGACGTATTTCTAAAGAACGTAGGAACAGATGTTTGGAAGTCTCCTGCCACTGAAGAAACAAATGCACATCAGAATACACGTGTTAGTCGGTCTTAAACTTTCATTTGATTTCGAAATCTCAATGAAGACGAAAACAATATAGGAGAACACAGACAATTGGATCGGGCTTTATTTTGAGAGTTATTAAAACGTTCGCAAACATTCATTTGCACTGAGAAGCGAAGACCTATGGGACTGGGTAGTGTTGATGTAGTTACAGCGCCAGACAAACGACGTCTGTTTCCGAAACTTTTTTTCCGTTAAGTTTTATCGCTGTAAATATTTGAGACTGGTTTTAACACAAGTTTCTTTTAGAAAATGAGTTTTCGATTTCTATCACTCCATTCTGCTGTCACTGTATGTGTACTGGGAGGCAAATGCCAGAAGGCCTCATCATATGGCAGCTTCTGTTTATGTGTTTTAGGAACTTAAAAGACTTAACTACGTTGAAATACATGGCGTGTGTTGGAAGCGTTACTGGACGCATCACTTCCTGCGTGTCACTCGGCGTCTCCCTCATAGTTTTATTTAATGAGCATCTCTTCTGGATCTTACGGCCGCGTTTGTTAAAATGTATGGGTTTTAAATTTTGCTAGGAAAATCGTGAAGGCTGTCAGAGATTTAGGTGACGAATTTAAAATTTTTCTTGGAGGTTCTTGAGTCTAATTGAAAAGTGAAAATTATTTGTAAACACTTGACGTAAAGCCTCCGGTTGACATATATTAGTCTATTTGATGTATATTTCTCAGACCTTTTTATGATTGCAAAACAATTACTTATATATTGTTGTTCGGATTTAAATGATGAATTTGAGATTTTTGTGGGAGATTTTTCAATCTGAGATTGAAAAATGAAACGTACTTTTAAACCCTTGATGTAAAATCTCCGATTGACATACATTATTCTATTGTACACACACACACACACACACACACACACACCTCAAACCTTTTTATGATTGAAAAGCAACTTCTCATATATTGTTATTAGGGATTTAGATGATGAATTTAAGATTTTTCAATCTGAGATTGAAAAATGAAATGTACTTTTAAACCCGTGATGTAAAATCTCCGATTGACATACATTTTTATATATATACACACATTTCAAACCTTTTTATGATTGAAAAGCACATTCTTATATATTTTTATTAGGGATTTAGATGACGAATTTAAGTTTTTTCTGGGATATTTTTCAATCTGAGATTAAGAATGAAATGTACCATAAACACTTGATGTACAATTTTCAATTGATGTGTATCATCCTATTTTATATACATATCTAAATGTTTTTATGATTGCGAAACGATCACTTGTATATTGTCTTCTGTATATCTTTTTTTTTAAGTTGGACAAGAGCGTGATGATGTCCTAATTTAAGTCGAAACATGTTGCTCAGTTATACAGACTCAGCTGTGTTGAAACTGAAGTTAATTTCTTTATTAGTGGCATTGACACACAGGTAAGGTTTGTGTAGCTGCTATACCGACAGACTGTAGAGATGGATTTAATTTTGAATGAAAGCCAAGCCCCGACTTTTGTCTTAAAAGGACAAGTAATTCTGTTTAAGTGTAAAGCGTAGCCTTTCATACGAAGTAAGGAACATAGACCGAATATTTTCGTGACAGGATGCCAATGAAAGAGTTTTCACCTAAGTAGAAAAATACAGCAGGCTTGTCGTGGGTTAATGGGGAACCTTGTAATTTGTAAGCCTTTCTACTTGTCATGTATTTTTTGAATGGCCAAGTAAGGGCGGAAGAGCTGAGTGGGACGCGTGGCAAACACTAGACAGAAGATAAATGCGTGGACGATTTTGGTGCTAACTGTGAAGGAAAGAAACCGCTCAGAAGAGAGGCTTTGAAGGAAGGATAATATTAAAGTAGATCTCCAGGAAAGAAGAGTGGGGAGCGTAGGCTGGATTAATTTCGCTCGTCATAGGGAGAGGTGTCGGGCTCTTGTGAAAGCAGTAATTAATATTTGGGCCCACAAAATTCGTGAAATTTCTTGACATTTCTCTTGCAGGACTATGTTTTGTAGATTTAGTTAACCTTTTAAAGCCTAGCTGTAACTTTACGTAACACCAGTTTTAACATTAAAAAATTCTACGTGGTGCCCACATTGTGTTTATGTGTTTTGTACGGATCTTAGAACAAACAGCAACTTTTGCCTTATAAAATATTAAGAGACTGGTTTTTATAACCGAAGTGGAGAGTGTTTACTGCGCGGTACGCACTGAGTCCTTATATAAAACAGATAAACATCGTCTTTAACTTTTAAAGCCTAGCGGTAACTTTACGTACCACCAGGTTTAAGATTAAAAGATTCTACGTTGTGCCCACATTGCGTTTATGTGTTTTGTACGGATCTCAGAACAAACAGCGACTTTTGCCTTATAAAACATTAAGAGACTGGTTTTTATAACCGAAGTGTAGAGTGTTTACAGCGCGGTACGCACTGAATCCTTATATAAAACAGATACGCATCGTCTTTAACCTTTTAAAGCCTAGCGGTAACTTTACGTACCACCAGGTTTAACATTAAAAAATTCTACATGGTGCTCACATTGCGTTTGTGTGTTTTGTACGGATCTCAGAACAAACAGCAACTTTTGCCTTATAAAACATTAAGAGACGGGTTTTTATAACCGAAGTGTAGAGTGTTTACTGCGCGGTACGCACTGAGTCCTTAAATAAAACAGATTACGTTCCGTCTTTATGGGGTTAAGTAGGTTCCTAGTGTTGTTCCTCTAAGTAATTACGTACCATGGCATGAGTGTTTGTAGAGGAGTGAAGGCAATTGACACTAGATAGATCTGAGTGCCCCCTGGTCCTTTAACTCCCGTTGAAATAGCCCCTGCCCACTCTTGGGTCTCAGGGTCCGTATATATGCTGTTGAGAACTTTCGAATCGTACAGTTTATAATGCACGCCAGTTGTGCTCGCGTTTAGCTACATAGTTTTGAGAGCTGCCACCAGAGGTCACGATGGCTTTCCAGAAACGTTGGACGCATATGCGTATTTATGTTGCTGCAAACCACGTGACCACCACAAGGAGGCCACTAATGCCAGAGACGCTCATCCCACAGTTCAGCTACACAACAAACCACGTAGCCTATATACTTATATATAAACATTGGTCATCGGAGGAAGCCATGAATGTCTGTATTTTCGTATCCTTGAGGAAGCTGAAATAAAATAGACAGCCTCGTGTTTTTCTTTCCTTCATTTGTTGAGTGTGGAGTGTATTGCGTCTGTACCCGATCGAGTTGCCAAATACAGTCCGCTTTTCTGACTTTCGACTGTAAATACTATCTGGCATTGGGGGGGGGGGGGGGAAGGGGTTGCATTTACACTTTATTTCTGAATTATCGTGTCTTACATTTTATTTGTTGCTCTGTATATTTAACGATTCTGAATCGTCTGTGCTTTTTAAGGAGTTCGACGTAATTATGAATATGAACTCATGTGTGGCGTTGAAACAGAATCGACAGAAACACTGAAACTATTAACAGTGACTCTGTGTAAAGTACGCTAAACAGCTTAGACACTGAGACGTTCTTACTTTTAGGACAGTGATTTGTTAACGACCAAATATATTGCTAGGTAAAGGTAAAGGTATCCCTTTACAGGCCTGGAGGGCCCTGAGCGCTGCAGGAGTTTGAGGCTCCCAGAATTTCTAGAAGGTGAAGGCGGTAAAGGTTATGAGCACTACATACCGGCCGCCTTTACCCCCTGGTACTCGTTTCTAGTAATAGAGGCTGAGTCGACGCCAGGGCCATAGTGCGGCCGGAAGGATTATGTCAATGAAAAATTCCACTGACACCATCGGGAATCGAACCCGCTACCTTCCGGCTTGTAGCGCAGTGCCTCAACCAACTGCGCCACCGCAGTACTGGGTAGGCCTATAGCTTCTTGTTTTGGTTTTTAATTCAGAAAATATCATAGGCGAGCCACCCAGGACAAACAGCATTTCAATTTGCATTTCAGTAAACGGTCATGTGACGCTATTTTGTGCGAGAACTGATGCTTCTGCTGCCCACTTTTACGCTGGCTGTATACCGATTGCTGTCCAAAGCTTTAAGTATCAAGCCAGCCGTTCATGCAGTTGTCGACATGTCAGTGTTTTTGAGTTTCCATTCATCATGGGGTTCAGTATTTAGAAAATTACACATACCTACCTTTTAATTTTACTCCTTTTCTTTTATTGACGAATAACCTTCGATTTCATTAATAGCACTCGGTTTAAGTTTTTATTACTACGGCTCTGTCCAAGTATAATGTACAGTTTGCATATTCCCGCACCGTACCTTCTCTCTGTGTGCTTTGTCCTTTTTAAATCCGTCATTCACTGCTATCTTTTTATGCCACTTCATTGCGTTTCTCTTACAACCTGTTGCTGCCGTTACAGTGCAGCTGCTTATAATATGCTCAATATTTTCGAAAATTTGGTGATATTTAGTGATATTTGTTGGTGGGGTTCGGAAGCCTTATTTTCTCGTCTTAAACTTTCCATAACTTAGCACCTTAATTCTGATCTTAAGGGACAGTGTACAGTTCGTTTCATCATATGACTGTACAGTTTTCAGCCACTTATTAGAGGAACATTGATTCGTGTTAACCCTTTAAAGACGAAGCGTATCTGTTTTATATAAGGACTCAGTGCGTACCGCGCCGTAAACACTCTCCACTTCGGTTATAAAAACCAGTCTCTTAATGTTTTATAAGGCAAAAGTTGCTGTTTGTTCTGAGATCCGTACAAAACACACAAACGCAATGTGAACACCATATAGAATTTTTACAGTTAAACCTGGCGGTACGTAAAGTTACCGCTGGTATTTAAAAGGTTAATATGATACCAGAAATAGGAATATTTTCAGTAAGCTGGTTTTGGGCTTCACCTTTTTTCTTTTGTTGAATGAAATTAATGTCATTATTTTGTACTTCGGACGTGCTACCGCCGTAGGTGTGTATTTGTTATCAATGTGCTTTGGCCTATATGTAATTCACTGTTGTAGGCAAGTACATCTGTAGTTAGGAATTTGTTACGCATGTATTTCTGCACGATCTGTAAGGTCTCTGCACCCCTCTTTCTGGATATATTTTTTCCCCCCTAATTTTTGGAATAATTCAGTCAAATATGTACTATAGTTATTAAAACTAAACTAAATTCTTTGTTAAAAATGCAAACTATGTGATATTTTCGTTTCTATATTCTGCAAGAAAAATCACAACTTTGTAGCCCTTAGTAAGGAACTACAACCGGAAAATATTTCTTCGAATTGGGAACGCAGTTGAAAGTAAAAGCTCGTTAGGGTTTTAATGACCTTTTGTAGTCGTGGGATAAACCGTACTATCTGTAATGGTGTGGCAGCCAGTGTCGACACTTACACATTCTCTATTTTCGTTGTTCTGCTAGGGAATAAAGTCTATTTATAATTCCGTATTACTAGATAATGCGTTTGTCTGCCATTTATTTCTTACCAACGCTCGCCATTAAATGACTCAGGGTCTACAAAAATTGAAGAAAGCCAACAAATACCACAGAGTATTTCGTAGCTGCCTCCAGAAAATAATGCTTACATGTTTGCTTGTGTCTGGTATCCTTACAACGTTGCTTAAACCTATACTCTGTCAGACACGAGTGGAGTGTATAAAAAAGGCCCGCTGCATGAACTATCTGTTGAATACGCAATTTTTTGAATTCGCGTTGACCGTCTAGAAGACATATGCACGTACTGTTTTAAAAAACACATTTTCAAAGTGCAATTTTTAATTTATTTCTATTATTAAAATGAAATGTACCATTCAGGGCCTGTGCCTGCTATAATAAAGGAATTTAAGTCTATTATTTGGAAATGTGCTTAAACTTTTAAAGCCTAGCGGTAACTTTACGTACCACCAGGTTTAACACTAAAAAATTCTACGTGGTGCCCACATTGCGTTTATGTGTTTTGTACGGATCTCAGAACAAACAGCAACTTTTGCCTTATAAAACATTAAGAGACTGGTTTTTATAACCGAAGTGGAGAGTGTTTACAGCGCGGTACGCACTGAGTCCTTATATAAAACAGATACGCTTCGTCTTTAAAGGATTAAACAATATATAGAGTTTGTGGCGTATTATGGATCGAAATTCTTTGATCTTAAATGGCACAGACGGTGAATGTATACAACGCGTGTAACTTTGCAAATTAAAGTGCAGGGAGAGCAGTAGAAAGATTTCCGGATAAACTGTAGAATTAAGCCGTAGGGCTTTAAAGACGTGAAAGCAGGCATGGCTATTTTGCTGCTGGAATTACGTAAATGAATGACGGGCTCGTGTTTTAAGTGTTTTGTACCTAATTTGTATTTATAATTGCGGAGCCTGAACGTAAAGACTGTGAACTGAGAGGTGACTACTACTTGTCACACGTAATGACTCCGTAACTTCTTCTTGAATGTCATTTTCACTTGTTACTGTACTTCGTACACGCCATGTTTTATCTCTGCTACATTTTAAATGTGTTCATTAGTTACGTTTCGTATTATAATTGTGTGCCACATTATGGATATCAGATATGGACGCAGGCCAATAAGGAGTTATCCCTGCATTTGTTTTTAGAACAGTCTCCATACTGCTGTGCAATATCCCCAGTCAGTTTCGCGCCCCGGCCGCTTAACCCTCGGCGATAGTTCCTCCTGTACGTGTTGTGTAGAAAGACGGCTCGTCCATAAATACGGTGGGAATGGTTAGGGGGAGGGACAAAGCGGTGGATAAGTGACAGTGCACGTGTCTCACCAGTGTTTGGGGAATAGTCTATTGCCTGATGATGGCTTATAATTAAAGCCGAAACTTGTTGCACACGAAACACTGAAGTATTGCCTACATGTAGTAGTGACCGAAGTGCCTTAGTGTTCATTCGTCGACGTACGTATAGAAACGATATGTCTCGCCTGTCGGGAAGCTACATACAGGCCCTCGGATATGGAGACTATTGCTTGTGTGTGTGTGTGTGTGTGTGTGTGTGTGCGCGCGCGCGCGCGCGCGCGTGTGTGTGCATGTGTGTGTATGTGGGTATGTATATATGTGTATTGCGTGTATGTGTATGTGTGTAGGCGTGTGTATGCGTGTGTATGTGTCTGTATGTTTGTATGTATGTGCGCGTATGTGTGTGTACATGTGTGTATATGTGTGTATGTGCCTGTATGTTTGTATGTATGTGCGTGTATATGTGTGTACGTGTGCGTATATGTGTGTATGTGCCTGTATGTTTGCGTGTATGTGCGTGTATGTATGTATGTACGTGTGTATATGTGTGTATGTGCCTGTATGTTTGCGTGTATGTGCGTGTATGTATGTATGTACTGTGTATATGTGTGTATGTGCCTGTATGTTTGCGTGTATGTGCGTGTATGTATGTATGTACGTGTGTATATGTGTGTATGTGCCTGTATGTTTGCGTGTATGTGCGTGTATGTGTGTATGTACGTGTGTATATGTGTGTATGTGCCTGTATGTATGTGCCTTATGTTTGTATGTATGTGCGTGTATGTGTGTATGTACATGTGTGTATGTGCCTGTATGTTTGTATGTATGTTCGTGTATGTTTGTACGTATATGTGTGTGTGTGTGTGTGTGTGTGTGTGAAGTTTTGGGAGATCTTTACTGTTGTACGGCCGTCTTTGAACATTTCGTATTTTAATTAACTGTATTTTAAATAATATTTGCAGGTGTTAATACACACCCTCGGTCCCTTATCCGCAATTCCGAAGTCCGAAAAGCTTTGAAAACCGGAAGTTTTGACCCACGTCACTCATAATACAGGTGTGAGGCGTCAGTTGTGTAAACGAAATGTAATAGTATTCATAGTCTCCAGTTATCCCATTTAGTGTGACTATTCATACGTTTTGCTGCAGAAACAGAAAGGTGTTTGTTTGATTGCGGAGTGCTGCCCCGGACTCCACTGGGGATGTTACGTAATATACGGTATGTGCACCCTATTGGTTTTCTAAAGTCCGAAAAATTCTGAATTCCGAAAACCATGTGGCCCCAGAAGTTTCGGATAAGGGACTGCAGACCTCTATAGAATAGTGACGGCTTTACATACTGATGTTCTCTGTTGTACACTTCGTGTTGTACATACCGTGCGCGTAATCACACTACATTTGTACATACCGTGCGCGTAATGGCACTACATTTGTACATACCGTGCGCGTAATGGCACTACATTTTTGTATAATCACACCAACCGTTGTACAAGTTACAAGTAAAAGAATCTTAGCGAAATATATCAAACACAACAGGACATGTTTCGGTGTTCCGAGGCTCCATTGTCAGGGGTAAATCATAAAAACACTCAGTGACAAAACATTAGATGAACGGACGCAGCTCTGTTTGAAGTAATGTCACCTCAATTTCTGGACTTTTAGTGATGAAAACACATGATTTTTTTAACCTTCTATCGTTTTAGCTATAATGTGGTGGCCTACGGTGCTTCCATCTAGATCCTCAAGACATAAGGTGCTTTTATCACTAAAAGTCCAGAAATTGAGGTGACATTACTTCAAACAGAGCTGCGTCCGGGCATCTAGTGTTTTGTCGCTGAGGGTTTTTATGTTTTTCCTCTGATGGTGGTGCCTCAGAACACCGAAACATGTCGGGTTGTATCTGATATCTTTCACTAATATTCTTTTATTTGTAGCTTGTTCAAGAGTTGGTGTGAATACATACAATTTTAGTCTGTATTTTATACGTCACATTAACCTTTTAAAGCCTAGCGGTGAATTTACGTTCCACCCGGTTTAACATTAAAAAATTCTACGTGGTGCCCACATTGCGTTTATGTGTTTTGTACGGATCTCAGAACAAACAGCAACTTTTGCCTTATAAAACGTTAAGAGACTGGTTTTTATAACCGAAGTGGAGAGTGTTTACAGCGCGGTACGCACTGAGTCCTTATATAAAACAGATACGCTTCGTCTTTAAAGTGTTAAACCATTCGCTGTGTTGCGTAGCTTATACCTTGGATAATATAAAACGTAGATGCAGATGTTAGAGAACGTATATTTTTTGGGTCAGATGTTATAGTAATTTGATTCTAATTAATGTGCTTCTTATGGAAATCAAAATTAAAAAGCTGAACTATTCAATTTCCACAAGCAAATTCTAAAATCGGTACACAGATTTTTGTCTCTCCACGTTTTAACGTTTTACGAGTTTATCGGCCAGACTGTAGCAACTAAAGCTGACAAAAAGGCTTTTCTTCGAGATTTGAATAGTAAAATCAGATCTGATTTTCTTATCCACTCGCGCGCGCTTTGAATAGGACTGTGTTGGAAAGGCAACTTGTGCCAACTTCTAGCCATATTCATTCCTCACTGTCGCTCCTCTAACTTTTCCACTTCTTCCAAGAACGCCCTAAGGAGCACAAAAAGGACCTAAGAGTAAACTTACATTTAACCCTTTAAAGACGAAGCTTATCTATTTTATGTACGGACTCAGTGCGTACCGCGCTGTAAACACTCTCCACTTCGGTTATAGAAACCAATCTCTTAATGTGTTATAAGGCAAAAGTTGCTGTTTGTTCTGAGATCCGTACAAAACACATAAACGCAATGCGGGCACCACGTAGAATTTTTTAATGTTAAACCTGGTGGTACGTAAAGTTACCGCTAGGCTTTAAAAGGTTAAGATATTTCTACATTATATAACCTTACTTGCTACAACTAATTCTTGTACGTGCGAGTGACCACTAAAGTGGCTCTAGTGGTTACCCTTCGGAAGTCTGATAGACGAGTGCCATGTTTAGGTGTTGAATGCGACTGTAACAGCTCTGACTGAGGGTTTCTTGTGGTTTTTCTCAGTTTTTCGAGACTAATGCTATTATAAATCTCTGCTGTGTGTTTTGAGAATAGCATCGCGTATTGCGCCCAACTGCCTGACGGCGGAAAGCGACTCTGTCCCCGAAACTGAACATGTAAATCAGACGGTACGATGGACAAACTGCACACGTTAAACCGTTTAAAATTTCTGGTGTGCTACAAAAATGGGTTGAAATTAATTGTCGAAATATTAAATGTTTAATTATTTTCGTAAATATTTGATTTTGTCTAACGTAAGCTTTGTCACTCAGGTAGTATTTTTGGTGATTTTAACTGTGAAACATCATTGCCTAGTCCAAACTCCACTTACATATGAAAAGGCAGAAGCTTCAAACGCAAGCCGGAATTACATGCTAAATCCCAACGCAATTAACCTTAGTTACTTGTCTCCCATGCTGTGTTTATCACCGTGTAAAACACTTTTCTCCCTGTAAAACACTTGTCTTCCTGTAAAACACTTGTCTCACTGTAAAACACTTGTCTCCCTGTAAAACATTTGTCTCACTGTAAAATACCTCTCTCCCTGTAAAACACTTGTCTCCCTGTAAAACACTTGTCTCCCTGTAAAACACTTGTCTCCCTGTAAAACACTTGTCTCACTGTAAAACACTTGTCTCCGTGTAAAACACTTGTCTCACTGTAAAACACTTGTCTCCCTGTAAAACACTTGTCTCACTGTAAAACACTTGTCTCCGTGTAAAACACTTGTCTCACTGTAAAACACTTGTATCACTGTAAAACACTTGTCTCCCTGTAAAACACTTGTCTCACTGTAAAACACTTGTCTCCCTGTAAAACACTTGTCTCCCTGTAAAACACTTGTATCACTGTAAAACACTTGTCTCCCTGTAAAACACTTGTCTCACTGTAAAACACTTGTCTCCCTGTAAAAAACACTTGTATCACTGTAAAACACTTGTCTCCCTGTAAAACACTTTTCTCCCTGTAAAACCCTACGCAAATTAACTAATTTTATTTATGCAAATTTTTTTTCCTTTTTTTGTTTCTTTAAACCTGAGAGTTATGTGCAAGAGGTAGGTAGGCGGGAAAGCGGAGTCTGTGCTTAAATATGCACTAGGCTACGAGGCCTTGCGGGAGATTGGAGGTTTACTTTCGCTTTGCTAACATCGAAGTGAGTGGTTAGTTTCACACTACGGCCGCTGTACCCCGGTGAAAGAGTTTTACCTACCCACTGCATTGAAAAACTTGTTTGGGCGAAGTGAAGACGAGGAAAAGGTTTTGCCCCAACTGAAACTCGAACCCAGATATCCATGCCGTCCAACCATGAGCAACACATTTCTCCTCTCGATGTTGTAGTGCTGAAAATCCGGAATCACAAATTATTTTTCGTATGACGCGGAAAACCTGAAAGCAGACTAAATTACTTAATCTGTCCCATCTTAAGGGCCTAGCAGTCCGAGACGGTTTGGCCCTTGAAGATGGTATGGCAGTTTGTCCCAAAACGTTGGTAACCTTCTACCAAACTATCTCGCGTAACATTCCACAAGACCGAAGGCCTCAACTAAACTAAACCGTGGTGGAAGCCTGAAATCTCTCACAGTGTACGTTTCCATGTCTCGGAAGGTCGCATTTAATTTTGAACACACATCGAGATATTTAGCTTTTGTTTATTGCGACGCGGTCTAAGGCGTAGGTCTGCGGCCGAACGCTTGCTGGGATCGTGGGTTCGAATCCCACCGGGGGCATGGATGTTTGTCTTGTACAGTGTTTGTGTTGTCAGGTAGAGGTCTCTGCGACGGGCCGATCCCTCGTCCCGAGGAGTCCTACCGACTGTGGTGTGTGTCTGAGTGTGATCAAGTGAAAACGCAAAAACCCTCGACACCTGCTGTGAACAGGTAGAAGAGGGAAGGACAAAGAAAGAAATAAAGACAGTTCCTTGCGGCCTACATCGCATAGGATATCTCCCACTATCTTTCAGCAGCTTAGCAATTATTAATGTTGAAATTACTCGATATGTTGTTCTGAAACATTAAAAACATTATTAAAATCGTGTTATAAGTTTCGGTGTATCCTGTAGCTTTAACCTTTCCCTCCAACAGAACAGTCGGTGGTAACACCCCTTTAGAGTCATCTTTCCTCTTCTGTGAAATGCGAGGAAAAGTTGTCCTCAATTCACTAAAGCGCTCATTCTTTGTCCCCTCGTCAAAAGTGGGACAAGTCTCCAGCTCGAATTGCTACTAAAGGCAGTGTTACAGTGATTTCGGGTGGTGAGTTTTGCTATTTAGAGACGTCACTTATATGCTGATGAACTGTGTGTGTTAGCATCCTGCTAATCCAGATCTGTTAGCTTTTTTGAAACCGCAATAATCCAATGTCTCCAGCCTTCACAGGGATCACTTACATAACACGCTGCTGACCTTAGTAGAAGACATTCCAGGGTCTCAAATCATGTTTATTTATTGACTACATAATATTATCGTTTCATCTACGCCGAGGTTTTCCAAGTGATGTCTTCCGTTGACGGTTTAGGATCTACCGTAAATTTGCTACACGTTCCAACGCTCTCGTCCTTCTTCGTTTGATCACTTCCCTAGTAAAAAGGTAAAGGTAAAGGTAAAGCAGTCCCATTACAGGCCTGGACAGGCCCTTAGGGTTCCAGGAGGTTGAGGCCCCCAGATTTCTAGACAATCGGTACATGAAGGCGGTAAGGTTGTCAGCCATAGGCACCGGCCGCCTTTACCCCCCAGGAAATATTCCTGGTACTCATTTCTGTTAGAGGCTGAGTCGACCCCAGGGCCATAGTGCGGCCGGAAGGATTATGTCAATGAAAAATTCCAGTGACACCATCGGGAATCGAACCTGCGACCTTCCGGTTTGTAGCGCAGTGCCTCAACAAACTACGCCACCGCGTACAATTACAAATTATGAAGTTTCCTCTCCCGTAATTTTTTCTATCATTCTGTCACGTAATGTGCCTTGGGTCCAGATGTTCTGCGCGTCCTTCGGTTCTGATACAAGAATAGCGGTTACGTTTTTCGGTATTTCCACAGCAGTTTGACGCTATTCATCCCGTTGTGTAAGTAAAGAACTGCATAAATAACTCTACGTATTTCGTCTGCCACAACCTTTTTGTGTTATTATTCTTTACAAACGCTACATGTTTCGATCAAGCCAATCATCATTAGGTGTTTGTTTATAAAAAAAATTAAAACTCAAGGTAAAAATGTAAATTTTGGGAAATCTTACAAATAATATAAAATATAAAGTTTAAATTATAAACTACTTGTAATTCTTGGCGGTGTGTCATTTCACACAAACGGTGTGGTGTATAATTTAAAACTTAAAAATTAAAATATTTAGGTTGTGAGTTTCTATTTAGCCTATGTGTTAAAATGACGCTCAATTAGGAACTACCATAATATATTTCTTAAATTTTAAGTACTGAATTATCCACCGCACCTTTTATTAAAACACGCAACACCAAGAATTAGAAGTTGGTAGTAAATTATATTTTGTATTTTTAACCTGAGTTTTAAATTTTTGCATAAACAAACACCTGATGATGATCGGCTTGATCGAAACATCTAGTGTTTGAAAAAAATAATCAGAAATACAGGGTGTGTCAGACAGAATACGTTGTGTTATTTATGTGTTTAGCACAACATTTCTTCAATTATCGTCAATATGACTATGTTAGTGGAGTGTATGGAAGTATGATTAACATTGTGACAATGTAAGAGTAAGGTTCAGCACCGCTAGTAAAAAAGACCATCATTACACTTTTTCACGAGGAGGATATTCACAGTGAGCACTAAAATTTTTTCAGAATGATACTGTAAATGTTTCTACATTACACATACGTGGCAAATCTGACTACCTGCTCGGTTGCTTGCAGTTTTCCTATTAAAGGACGTCAGTAATTTTTAAATGTAGTTCAGGGATTTTAAAGAAGTCACAGTAAAATGTTTGCACTTGGTGTTTAGTATACAAGTCTATTAATGTCGACTAGCAACACCAAAATATAGTCCAAATAACAGAATGTAATATCTGTGGTGAAGTACACCGTGTTGACTTCGAACGCGATCGGCAGTGTGTGTATGACGTACGAGTGTGGCGCATTCGCTTATCCATTTTGCAATGGAAGCACAACAATGCGTTCTGTGTGTCTTGCTGAGTTATAAGTAGCTGTCAAGTGTATAAAAATACTGAGTGTCGCGCAACAATGTTTTTCTTGTAAATTTGTCACCGACAACAAAGTACCAGCTTTTTAAATAAATTATATTCCAACTAATTTGCACTTTTTCACGCGTTACATATACAAAAGAATTTTCGTTTGCTCGTGTTCTGCTTCAGAGGCACAATTTAACTAAACAGATCATAATGACAGATGTGTCGTAGTGCAGTTTCTCAGTTTTTGTACGTGTTGCCGTAAAACATGTTACTAGATCAGACGAAATTAATCACTTCTGAAGCAATATGTATTAACCTTTTAAAGCCTAGCGGTAAGTTTACGTACCGCCAGGTTTAACCTTAAAAAATTTTACGTGGTGCCCACATTGCGTTTATATGTTTTGTACGGATCTCAGAACAAACAGCAACTTTTGCCTTATAAAACATTAAGAGATTGGTTTTTATAACCGAAGTGGAGAGTGTTTACAGCACGGTACGCACTGAGTCCTTATATAAAACAGATAAGCTTCGTCTTTAAAGGGTTAAATATTATGAGTGTGCGTGTCTGTATTCTTAACTTAGTTATCCGGCATGCAAATTGCGTCTTTTCTATGGAGCGTTATATTTTCGTGTGTGACCTGTCTGATTCTACCATATCTTTCCACATTATCTCATTTTCGGAGAAAAGTTATTGAACATAAAATATGTTTTGATTTCCTCTACAACTTTTGTCTGAAAAATTTTTCACTCTACGAAGAATTCAGCGAGATATTATCACAAATGTACACAGGTTTTCATGTAAAGTACCCGTTATTCTTGTCAGAGTTCAATAAAACTCAAATTTTCTCGACATATTTTCAAAAAAATCGGAAGTACAAAATATCATTAAAACCCGTCCAGTGGGAACCGGATTGTTCCATGCGGACAGACGGACGGACGCACAGAAGTATGACGAAGCTCACAGTCGCTTTTCGCCATTTTGCGAATGCGCCTAAAAAGCGTTTCATTCATGTCTGTGTTATTGACATGGGTACTAGAACCATGGGTATTAGAACCATGGGTATTAGAACCAGTGGGCGGACGTACAGACACAAATTTCCGGCAGAGAATTTCTTCAGATCGCGTTTTCTTTTTTCTATTTTTTCTTTTTTTAAGCGTAGTTATTCTACAAAAATCTTTCCTACCTCGTTTCTAACAAGCTGGCAATACTGATGTCTGTGCATGAATACTTTTTTTTTGGACTTTGTGGTTGACATAGGCCTGTCTATTTATACCATTTTCGTATTGCTCGGTTTAGCCACAAGTTTTATGCGTGTGTTTGTCGTTTCATTGCTCTGGGCATTCAGATCATGATGATATGCATTGTGGCACTGTGTGCTGCTGTACAGTACTGTACACCTTAACAGCGCGGTATCTGTCGAGAGCATGACTGTCTGGAGATTTGCAAGTGACTGTACGGAGCACAGTGCTGGTTAAAAAGCCAGTTACTTCTTCATTAAGCAAAGATTGTGTCTGTTTTTGTGGAACCCGATATTTCATTACGACGGAAACAAAAACCCGACACTGGTTCCCATCCTCAGCCAAATGTATTGAACGCACACCATCCCCTCTTGTTAGTTTAAGATCTATTTTAATATTATCCTTCCGATTATGGTTAGGACTTTCTCTCTTAAATTTGTAGGCATTTCTGCTTTCTCCTCCGTACATGCCCCATGCCCCAAGTCCCGTCTACCTGTTCGTCTTCGATTTTATCTCTCTAATAATATCTGGCGGGGTGTAAAAATTATGAAGCTATTCATTATGTAATTTTCTACAGCCTCCTGCTACAGCGTGTCTCCTAAATCCTAATATTTCCACTAATAATATTTCCACCAATAATATTTTTCTATCGCCCTCACTCTATTTTTCTCCCTTAAACTTTTAAAGCTTTACGTACCACCAACTTTAAAATTAAAAAATTCTACGTGGTGCCCACATTGCGTTTATGTGTTTTGTACGGATCTCAGAACAAACAGCAACTTTTGCCTTATAAAACATTAAGAGACTGGTTTTTATAACCGAAGTGGAGAGTGTTTACAGCGCGGTACGTAGTGAGTCCTTATATAGAACAGATACGCTTCGTCTTTAATCTTTTAAAGCCTAGCGGTAACTTTACGTACCACCAGGTTTAACATTAAAAAATTCTACGTGGTGCCCACATTGCTTTTATGTGTTTTGTACGGATCTCAGACCAAACAGCAACTTTTGCCTTATAAAACATTAAGAGACTGGTTTTTGTAACCAAAGTGGAGAGTGTTTACAGCGCGGTACGCACTGAGTCCTTATATAAAACAGATACGCTTCGTCTTTAACATGACAGACCATGTTCACGCCCATACAAAATATTACGTAAAAAAATCCCTGGACAGGCCCTGAGGGTTCCAGGAGGCTGAGGCTCCCAGATTTCAAGACGATCGGCACTTGAAAGTGTTAAGATTGTCAGCCCTACGCACCGGCCGCCTTTACCCCCCAGGAAATATTCCTTGTACTCATTTCTGTTAGAGGCTTAGTCGACCCCAGGGCCGTAGTATAGCCGAAAGGATTATGTCATTGAAATCAAGAATCGAACTCGCGACCTTCCGATTTGTAGCGCAGTGCCTCAACCAACTGCACCACGGCGGCCCTAAAAGTTTAGATATAGCCTGAAAATTTATATCGCCTATAAATTGAGATGAAGTGCAGTGGCGGTATTTGAAATGGAACATAAGAATATTTTTAGAAAATGCGTACTCTATATCGAAGGAAACCCATTCTTATAGCAAAGAGTGAAGCAAAGTTGACAGCGACTAGGGTTGTGTCGCGTGACATCTTATTTCTTGTGAAACCTCTCGTCCTTCTATTGGAAGTTGATGGGGCGATTTCAACCCCCGTTTACTGCTCAATCAATCGCTTATTTCACCCTCCGGAGCCCCTCCGAAACCCCTCCCGCTTCATTACAATTCGCCACAGTCCGCAACATTGGTAGCAATTTAGTGCCACCCTGCTACACAAACTGAACACTGCGCTGGGGAAAATAGCGGCCAATCAAGAGACTCTTCATTTCGTCTTCTAGAAAAGTTTTTCGCCTTTTTTATTTTTATGTACGTGTATATATAGCGGCTATTTAAACTGTTCCTTTGGTTGTCACCACCACCACCCCCCACCACCCCAATTCTCGTCCGCCTGATAACTCAATTACGGCGGGTCATGTTATGGGTAATTGAAGGCAGCCGAAGGGTAAAGAAAAGTGCAGTCTAAGAAAGAATTTACCGAAACGTATGCGCTCTTCTGGGACATTACGCAGCTTCGAGTGGTAATAATTTACTGACGTTTCGGGACAACGTATCGGTCCCATTTTCAAGGGGCAAAGAAGTTTATTCTTGGACTTGTTGACCCTTGAAGATGGGACCGATACGTTGTCCCGAAACGTCGGTAAAGGATTACCACTCGACGCTGCACAATATCCCAAAAGAGCGCAGATGTCATCAGCATCGCGGCGGAAGCCTGAAATTACGGATAATTTATGGAAAATTTGACATGGCTGCGACCCTATACACTTGTACTTAGGACGCTGAGTGCCCGGATTTAAGTTTATGGAGCTTTTTCTCAGTCATTAGGAATAAAGGCTGCAATAGAACCATGATTACGCTAATGTCATTTTCTTTCATGTACTGTAATTCAAAATTTGTTATTCGTCACCATATTATATTATCATATAATATTATATTATATATCATTATATAATCTCCGGTGTCAAGTACATCGTTACGTACCCTCCCCCACAAAACTGGCCAGTTTTCTATTCGTTACAATAATTTTTGTTGGTATCTAGATTTCCGAAGTTTACAAAATTACCCGTACAGTATGCTTAACCTGTCGTATTTTGGTGCTCCAAGGAATCCGGTATTTTTTTGTGCGTACCGTCAGCTTAAATTTCTAAAAACACTCTGAATTCCAGCCCTAAATAAACACCCTATTATCATCATCATCATCATCATACATTTCTGTCAATTATGAATATTTAATTATCAGTAACAGTTACAAGGTAATTCGTTCATCGTGGTTGAGTAGAAACTTTGCTTTTTTTTTTAAGTTGCGAAGGTCCCCGCAGCAGACGCAACGGACGCACCGCAGCCTTGAGGCTTCTTGTGCAACCCTGTGATGAAGATGAAGCTGATGATATTTTTTGTCTTTTTCCTAGTAATGGAACACCGGTTGAATGAAATTGACAGGGGAAAACCGAAGGACTCGGGGAAAAACCTGTCCCAGTGCCACTTTGTCCACCACAAATCCCACATGGACTAAGCCGGGATCGAACCCGGGCCTCCGCGGTGGAAGGCCGGCGGCTAACCGCCTGAGCCACGGCACGGCCAAGTAGAAACTTTGTCTGCCTTTTTAATTAAGAGTTGCAACTGTATTGTACAGAAATATTGCGGAAGCTGCCAGCCCTCTACTCATCCCACTGGAGATGGAGAAATTTGTGCGAGATCATGGTAGACGAATGTTAGGAAGTGAACCCTGTGTCAGTCTTCATATCGCCGGCAAATTTTTGGTGACAGAGGTACTGGGGGCACAAGATCCACGCCTTCAAGGTCTCAGCACGAGACGAGGTGAGTGGCCAGCCACACGCTCTGTTCTGTTTTATCTACCAAAAAGGAAGTTGCAGTACTCTTTCAATAAGAGGCTGAGTGGCTTGAAGAGGTTGTCTGGACGGACGGACGGCAAAGAGGGAAATTCTGCTCCTGCTAATCTATAAATAATTTGTCGGAAGTGACGTCGTCCGTTTAGTAGAAACTCACCGACGTTTCAGAGAAGCGTGCTACCTTCTGCTCTAAAAATGAAGGCAACACATTGCCCCGAAGTCTTACTCTTCTACATTGAAGGTGAAACAGTATGTTCTTTCGAAACGTCAGAAAATTTTTACGTGACTATATAGCCCAGAAAACTATGGTTCATGGCCACAGCCACGAGAACGTCAAATCGTATGTGACACACGGTTGCAGCAACACCAGTTGAAGTGTATGTGTAAAGTAAATTTGTGGCGATTTTGCATGACCATCTTTGCCACGGAAAAGCAACAGTACCTTCCATTTTTGTCGTTGAACTGCATATAGCTGTCAACAATATAAAAGTGTTCAGTGTTGCCATGGAAATGCACAAATGGTTTCCTTTGCACACTTGTCGACCTTTCATACTTATGTAACATAAAGGTACTTTCATCTTCATGCAAAGTTCCTTATACTGTGTCTGATTTTAGCCACATTTGGAATTTAGAGACATATTCTGGGAAGTACTCATTATGAAATTGCATGAAAATCCGTCAGATTGGGGGGGGGGGGCGCTTTTATATGCGAACAGACAGACGGAGAGACAGACTTGAAGAAAATAATGTGCTGTTTCCCGCGACTTAGGCAAACGCGCCCAAAAGCGTGAATTTCGTATGGAAAGGGCACTTGAAATGAATTTTAGTGCTAAGTAAGCAAAGATTTAAAATCGAGTAACGTTAGATAATTAACCCTTTAAAGACGAAGCGTATCTGTTTTATATAAGGACTCAGAGCGTACCGCGCTGTAAACACTCTCCACTTCGGTTATAAAAACCAGTCTCTTAATGTTTTATAAGGCAAAAGT